>CAXHSM010001696.1:0-18000 GCA_964019185.1 Maratus speculifer
CAGATAACCTTATTGGTCATAACATCTGGTCTGTCATTTAGACAGACTGATGTCCCATAATTCGAAATATTAAATTTGTATGATAAATTTACAAATCAATTTGATTGTGTTGAAATAATAATATATCTACGTATCCATCGCTATATGGAGTTCCTTTACCTGCGGTTAAATCTGTTTACATGACAACCCAGATGTTATGACCAATAAAGTTATCTGAGCGAAAAATGCTCTCTGGTTGTTCCCAATTAGCTTAAACGGTAAAACCTAGTGAGCTAAGTATCTGGGTTCAGTTCTCGGCCTGGCCAATTTTTCGCTCGGTTGGAAATATTCAATTCGTATTATAAATTCGTTTATATGTTACGTGAGTGGAAGAGAATTGTACTTAACTGCTTATATCAATTTTTATCTTAATTATGTTTATTAATAAAACAATTGGGATTATTTATGGAAATTTACTCGAATTGTCACAAAATTTCTAAATGAACATGCCTCTAATACTGTTTGCAGGAAGTTTGTAAAAAGTTGAACAAGTAACTAAAGAACGAAGTTTTGAATCTTTGTACTTTATTTTTTGTGAACTTCTTTAATAATTTAGAAGAGAGACCATGGGATTTAAAACTTTATTGAAAAGAAATTAATTATTCCTTTTATAAAGTTATATTAAAAAAAATTCATGTTGGTTATAGATTTCTATTTGCAGTTAGTTTTTGGTGAAGTGCAGCCATCTTTCAATGACATGAAAAAATTTAATTTTGTTCAATAGTAATAAATTATTTTATGTACATAAGTAGTTTTTTAATTTAGATTTTCCACCAACTGTTTCCAAACAATTATTATCTAATCTCAGAGATTAAGGGGAATGTACTGCGGAGATTATCGCGTTGAAACAGTGATAATCAAAGCAATAAAAAGAGATATCAGAAGCACTTCTAATGTGTACAAAGAAACACACAAGCAAATTCTTTTCCAATAGATCTAAAGTGTAAAAAATAATAAACTTCCACAAGAATTCCTGACGTAAAGCCGCAAAGAGGAGAAAAAGCTACATAACATATTTTTGAATGCCAGAAGGGCCGCAGAGAGATACGAAGGTTGCCATTCCATTGAGAATTCTACCTACAGGGCTGCCACAGGCAACTATTTTTTCATTCTTACTGGCACCAGCTTCTTGAAACAGAAAGTTTTAACACAAACTTTGAAAACATTGGCAAGAAAAACATATTTCAAAATTTATTTCAGAATATTACCGGTTCGAACAAAATACAAATATAGTCGCCTGTGGCAGCTTTGTAACTATTATCAGTATATACAAAGACATTTTGAAATAGAAATCACTTACATACGTATAATTGAATTTATCTTGAATTTTCCAATGGTAACAATCCCATTTGATACACTGTTTAAGTTCCTGGCTTCAGGGCAGTGCGGTAGAATTCACAGCAATTCGTTTTTTCTTAATTTTCACAGAACGTGAAAAGCTCAAATAACGGTAAAGGTAAATGTACGTCACATCACAAGCATTAATATAACTCTGAAACGGAAACATCACTGTCATTGGCTGAGTTTGACTTTTTTTAAAAGTTATCTCAAGGGCGGAAGAAGAGAAATTTGGAGGATCCAAATGCGACACATGGTTCAGGTCGGGTCAAGGATAATTTTAAGATTAAATAAGACAAAACATGTTTACGAAAACAGTAAAGTCAATTTCCTTACGCTGTAATATCTAACTCTTGCCCTATTCTCCCTCCCCCCCACACACACATCACTATCCGATATCAATAAATTTTAGAATCATACAAAAAAAATCTGGAGTTACTGGAGATTTTATGTATTCAATGGTCAAAAAGTGCAATTTACCCTACCCCTCTCCAGAACTCTATTAATGTCTCCCCCTCCCCCGCGGAGAAAAGCATCTGAATTCAACACTGTCCGTAACACCTTAAATTTCTAAACTATCCTGTCCAAGTAGAAACATAAGCAACCCTTGATTTTATGTTTTCAATGGTCAAAACTTGCAATTTACACTTCCCCAGAACTCTATAATGTCCCCTCCCTTTCGGAGAAAAGCATCTGAATTCAACACTGTTCGTAACATTTTCTAAAATATCCTGTCCAATTAGAAACATGAGCAACCTTGATTCCGGCATGCATTTTTGTTACATTAATAAGTCTTTTTAAATGTCCTTGTAAGTGTAGCATACGATGGGGGCCGTTCTCTTCATCCCCTGTTTTATGTCTTGCATCAGTTTTGTCCACTCAGACCTTTTGAGATGATTGCAGGGCAAGAGTTTACAAGAGTTAGAAGTTTTCAAACAAATACATACAACTCAGAAATATTTAAAATAAATTTATTATTAAATACAATTAAACAAAAATACCGCGGTAGACAATGTCACAATATCCAGTTTACGAATCTGCTAGAGACAGATTCAGAAATTCCTAAAAATTAATACGAGCGTGTCGGTGTAGCCCTTTTCACTGTGAGGATTTATCTCCTACCTCTTGGCTTTGAACATGGCGCTAGCTATATGAGATTGCTGCATTTAAGACGAAGAAGTGGGAATACTCTTTTTTGGCGATGCAAAAATTTGTTTTAATAAGCCTGTTTAAATTTTTTGCTTCGATAAATGATCGCGTTGGCGAATTCTACATGGTCACAATTTGAATGGTTTATTATGTTTAAATGATAAATAATAATTATTAATGCATAATTTAAATATTGCCTAAAACATAAGTTCTCAAACTATTGTACTGGTATGCGAAAGTTCGATACTGCTGCATGAATTTAAAAAATATACACACTGTAAGAAAAAGTACTGTAATTTTACAGCAAAAAGTGCTGGCAATTTGGGTGCCAGCACATTATGCAGTTATTTTACAGCAATGGCGTTATTTTAATTTCACAGTGCAGGCGTAAATTTTACTGCAGTTTTAGCTGTTATTTTTACAGCAATGGCGTTATTTTAATTTCACAGTGCCGGCGTAAATTTTACTGCAGTTTTAGCTGTTATTTTTACAGCAATGGCGTTATTTTAATTTCACAGTGCATGCGTAAATTTTACTGCAGTTTTGGCTATATTTTTTACAGCAATGTCGTAATTTCATTTTTACGGTATTGTTGTAATTTTCACGGCACTTTTAACCATTATTTTTACAGCTATATCATAATTTCATTTTATAGTATTGTTGTAATTTTTATTATTTTTTTAGCCATAATTTTTACAGTTGTGATGCATTTTAATTTTATAGCACAACTATTAATTTAAATGCATTTTTGCCATTTTTTTACATTTTAATCATATTTTTGTTTTGCAGCACAACCGTATATTTTAATAAATGTTAACCTTTTTCTACAACTGAGATGCATTTTTGTTTTACAATTAAAATTTCATTTTAATTGTAAAACAAATATGCATCTCAGTTGTTAAAAAGGCTAACATGTATTACGGTTGTGCTGTAAAACAAAAATATGATTAAAATGTAAAAAAAGGATAAAAAATGCAGTTAAATTAATAGTTATGCTGTAAAATTAAAATGCATCACAACTGAAAACATTACGGCTAAAAAATAACAATAATTACAACAATACTGTAAAATGAAATTATGATACAGCTGTAAAAATAATGGTTACAAGTGTCGTGAAAATTACAACAATACCGTAAAAATGAAATTAATTCTTAATATTCTTAATTTTTATGCATTTTTCACTACTGTTACAGCAATGTTGTATTTACAATTGTCTTTTCACTACGTTAATATTATATTTGTCTTACAGTAAAAGAAGGGGGGAAGATAAATCTTTATAGACAATTTACCAAACAAGTAACATTTTGTTTTAAAAAATGATATACATTTCTTTGATGCTTGCCAGTCAAAAACATTTTTAATATAAAAAGCAAAAAAAATGATTTAAATAATTTTTTTTTCACAGGTTGAAAAAATTTTAAATCATTATTAATTATGCAGTTTTAAAATTTTAATAAAATTGTTAAGTGCACATTAAAAAATAATAAATATATAAAAATTTAGACCACAAATCTATGTGCTATATACAAAATATGTGTGCTATATAAAAAATTTTGTGTTTTACAATTTAAAATTATAACATGCAATATAATTTTCATTGACGTCATTTTTTTTTTCTTTTAGTTACTGTTATATATTACTAATGAACTATTTAAGTATTTTTTTCTGAATGAAAAACTATTATTATTACTTACTTTTTAATTTAAAAGAAAGGTTTATAAATATGATGTTACAGTGAATAAAAGCATTTTTTTTTCATTGTTTTTTTCCGCCATTTTGTTATCTCACTCATATAAATTTGACATGAATATAAATAACTAAAATGAAATTTTGCTCTTTGAACCTATATAAAAAGAAATTAAAAATAAAATAATAAAATGTATTAAGACTTTGTCCATTTTAAAAAAGTAGACATTGCGATGGCAATCGTATTTTTGTCTTGAATATATTATTACGTAATATACAAATAATTGCTTGACGTTAGCAAAATTATTACTTCAACTTCCAAATGTTAATTTATCCCTCTCCTCTAAAAAATAATAAATCATTTCAATAAAAGTATTTTAAAATGCCAATTCTCATTTTTTTTTCTAAATTAAGCAACTGTATTGAGTATTTTTGCACAACCAATCATCATTACAAATAATAAATTTTATTCACAATTATTACTATGTTATACCAAAAAAATTATGTTTTTATATATACATATATATGCAGTTATTTTATTAATACTTATACACCAAGCATTGAATGGTAGATACATGATTTTGTTCTAATTTATATACAGTTATTTTAATTAGTTTTAAAATAACTACTATGTAATTATTAGAAAATGTCGACAGTAATAACATAAGAAAAAAATCCTCTGGAATCATGATTTGACTATTTACATTTTTTACCCTTTTGATTTTCTAAAACTAATGAGGAAATTTATTCACATTTTATTGTAATTTCTTTAGCAATAAAATCCATGTTTCTTTCTATATATATATATATATATTTCTTTTCCCGGAATTCTTTTATTGATGTTTAACAATTAATGAAATATATAATTTTTACTTTATGTAGACATATAAACATTAATTTTGAAATATGTAGTCTGATAATAGTATTAAAAATAAATTAAAAAATAATAAAAAATAGTAAAATAATGATTTGACTGTTTAATTTTTTTGCCATTTTTATTTTCTAAAAAAAAATAATCAAATCGATTTTGTCATAAATAATCGCATCGTGTTTAAATGTAAGTGAAATGATGCCATGCTGTATTCACTCTCGGTAAAGAATTTGATGTATTTGTATACAAACACACTAACAGTATTTAGACACGAGTAATATGAGTATATTAAACTGATTAGTTTTCTAAGCAAATAAATAGTGACACAAAGTGCTTTAATTCAGTAATATAATAAAAAACAGCAATTTATACTTAACCAATTCCAAAGCCGAATATTTTAAACATAAAACTATTTTATTAATTCTTATATCTAATTCAATTGCAACAAATGTTTAAAATTAAGGTTTAATACTTGTATTCAAAATGTTACTTACATTAGAGGGAAAAAAAAAATCTGAATTTTAATCAACTTATCATGTAAAAGCTAGAATAAATGATAAAATATTACAAAAGTTGTTTTAAATCAATGTTGAACTTTGATTTTCATATGTTTTAAACATGTATTACCATGAAAAATCTCTTATGAAGAAAAAAAAATAGATATTCATAATGTATATTCTTATCTTATTCTTATAAAAATCTGTATTGCGGATTTAGAAAAGCAAAATAAAAATGCAGTCATTTTAAAACTTATTGTATTAGTAGAGTTCTATAGTTTTATGCATGCAGCAGATATTTTCAGCAACTAAAAAAATCTAAGAAAGTGTAAATTTTATTTCAAATGTTTATATACTACAAATGTTTGCATAAAACTAAAAATTTTTTGTGATATGCTTTTTCCTCTTTTTAATTCTGAAAATAATTTTCTTCACTCTACTTTTGTTCTTGTAAAACTCTTGATTTAATACATGTCAAATGTATGAAAAAGACATAATAAATACATGAAAAAGACATGACAAATACATGAAAAAAAGAATTTATTAATTAGAAATATATATAAGTGAATATTAGAAAAATTCTCATTTATAATCATTAAGACATTGCCATTCAGGCATTCATTTCCTCTTCTTGGACCTCTCTTCTTTTCCATCATTTCGATATTTTTAGATGCAATTCATTACCTGACGGTTTCTTCAATTTCAAGGGAGGTGGAATAATCAAAAACAGTGAAGGTGGACTAAATCTGAAAAGAAATAAGGGTTTCAGTTTTTAAAAAATGCTGACCAGGTCACTTTTAATGTTTTATGTTAACAAAATCATTTAAAATATCAAAATGAATCTTTCATAGCTGCAAACCTACCTCACTCTACCCTTTTTTATACACACATAAAACAAACTCCCGTAAAATAATGCGAAAGTAAAAGGTTTTTAATAGATTTATATTAAGATAGTGAATTTAAAAATTACATACATACGCACGTAAATAATCAAAAGTTAAAGGTTAAAATTTTCAAATATATATTGCTTTGTTTTGTTTGAAGCAAATAGAAAATTTTCTGAAAATAAGTGTAATAAATTTGTAAAAATAAATTTTCTCTTGATTTATTGATTTTTTTAGTTTCATCTTTGAAAATTATATTTGTACATATATTTATTTTGTAAATTGATTAATCCATGCATAAATTGTAAAAAATAAACTTCTATTTTTTCATTATTAAGTATTTCTCATACCTAACTTTTATATTAATGTATATATCGCTCACCTGCAAGAAAAGTGATACATCTTACAAAAATTAATTTTGTTTTTTCTTCCATTAATAAGCCCGCCATTGGTGCATCCTAATACAGAAGCAGTTTCAATTGTAGCTATACGAAAAAATGATTTATTACGCTATATGTCCATTTGTTACTACAGACGAGGGGTGGAATGTGGGGGGATATAAGATTATCCCATCTCCAAACCTCATCCTACGTCTTCATGATTAATTATTTTGTGCTTTTATTCAGTTTTTATTACTGCATTCAAAACTATTTTATTTTCAGATTAGAATAAAATCGTACAAATTTTCTTTTGGCTCTATTGTTAAATATATATTTGCCGAGATGCGTCTCTTTTCTTTCAAGTGAGCCATTTATACTATTATTTTAATCAAACTTTTCATCACAACATGTGTCATTCAAAGAACATTTTATCATAATCGAAATTTCTTTTTTATTCTGAAACTAAAAAATGAAATTCCGTCTGTGCAATAAAAATACAGAGAATTACTTATAAATGATTTTGAATATTTAGCCTGATGCTGTTGATTTTTTTTTCAATTACTAATTACAAATTATAAACTACTTTTAATTAAACTAGGAAATTTATCTATTATTTTCTGAAATCTATTTCTCAAAACTGAAAATACACGCAAAATTCAACAAAATATTTCAAATAAAGTGTTGCGAAATATTTCTATATTGTAAAGCTAACTAAAAGCACATTAATGTTAATTAAGATACATTTTGATAATTTTCATTTAAATATATAAAATTTACAAAAAATGATACTGCATGAAGAAGTTTAGATTTTTAGCATTGGAAAAGCTTATTGTGTGCCTCTGAAATTTACACTTAAATAAATTTAAAATACATTAAAAAAAAAATATTTTTTTTTCTGCTTAGGATAATCTATCCATTTGGTGCATCATTTAGTTCTTCATTGTAGTTCACTTGTAGTTTTATATTTTGAAGCTTTTGTTGACATCAGGTGGATAGTTATTTAAAAAAGTCATTAGTTAAATGATAAAAATATACCTGTATCTAAAAAGAAAAGGGGTAGCATCATAATAAAATAAACTACCTTCTTTTGACAATCAATAGATTATGAGCCTTTTAAAGACGGGCGAAATTAGAGATACACTTTAAAATAATTGTTCCAGAAATGATTTTTTAAAAAGGAAAATAAACATGTAATAAATCAAGTGCCAAATGAAATAGAAATAATCAACGTGACAGAAAACACAAATTATTTAACACATATAGTTATTAATGTATAAGCAATATATACTATCAAAATAAGCATCAAATTCGTGATCTGAGAATCTATTGATCACATATTGTCTGAAAAAAGCTAAAGTTAATGAACTATTTTTTCCAATCATGCCTACAAAGCCTATTGGAATTTCATATTTAAGACATGCAAAACAAGCAATGTTTAAAAAATTTTGAAGATTTTGGAAGTTATTAAACAGATTTTGTTAAAAATTGTAACATAAAATTGTAACCTGAAAATTATTATTATTTTTATTATTATTATTTCAACTTTAAATTGAGTTTTATTATATAATTCTAATAATTACAAAAATGCAATTTATGATTTCATCAAAGAGTATAACTGTGTTAAATTACAAACCCGTTGAAATTTGCTTTAAATTTAGCGAAAATTTATTATTATTATTATTATTATTATTATTATTACTATTATTATTATTTAAAAAAATAATAATTAAAAATTGAAAATCCCTTGGAAAGAATGATTTTAATTTAAAAAGCACAAATTATTTTGTTGTTGTAATTACTTTTACTGATAATAGAGTGTGATATGTTAAAATTTAATGAAATACATGTAATATGAATAAGATTGCAAAATATTTATTATTCTCAAAGCAATCTCTAGCTATAAGAAACCCTTCAATTTAAAAAAAGAAATTTTCAAAAAAAAAAAAAAAAAAAAAAAAAAAAAAAAAAAAAAAAAAGTAGTACATATTAAAATGATGTATTTCTAAGTTTTGCAAACACAGGTACAAAATTGTAAGATTCAAATTATTATTATTATTAATTTTTAGATTAAGTCAGATTATATTTATTAATAATTACAAAGGGTCATTAAGTTGTTTCATTAAATTATATTTATTTGATTTAAATGGATATATATGTGATGAATTACAACTCAATTGAAATTTTACTGTTATTAAATGGGATGAAAACTTCTTTGTTTTATTTCTAAAAATGTTTACTAACAGTTGAAAGAATTCTTTTTATTTGAAAAGCGCAAATTGTAGTGTTGTTATAACAGCATGATAAGTAAAGATTAAATTAAATGCATATACAACATATAATTTTTCAAGATATTTACCATTTCCAAGAAATTTATAAATATAAGGTAAACCTAAATTTAAGAAATGAAGTTTATTAAAAGACGTTTTCGATTAAGAAAATGACAAAATATTAAAATTCCGCCTTTCCAAGTTTTGCAAACCCGGACCAAAAAAATTGTAAGCTTAAATTATTATTATTAATTTTATTATTCTCATTTAATTTGAAATTAAATCATACCATATTTATAATAATTACAAAGGCTTATTAAGTTATTTATTTAATTCAAAAGGATATAAATAAAATAAATTACAACGCAATTAAAACTTGTTATTTGATACAGACAATATTAAATGGAACGAAAAAAATTGCGTAATTTCTCAATATTTTAAAAATTAATTGAAAATGCATTTGAAAGAATTATTTTAACTTTAATAGCACAAATTTTTGTATTGTATCTATATTAATAAAAGAACATGATAAGTTAAAATTAAATGAAAATAATAAAAAAAGAAAATATATTAAAATTACATTTTCGCAACTTTTGCAAACTCAGCCACAATATTGTAATAAAAAATATTATTTAACTTTAAATCAAATCAGTTTACATTTATAATAAATTCAAATTCTTCTTCAACTGTTCCATGAAACTGTCTTTAAAAAAAAAACCTTAAATGGAGATAAATGTGATAAATGAAAACGCAATTGACGTTTGCTATCAAACCAAAGCATTATTAATTAGAACGAAATTTTCTTTCGTTTAATTTCTCAATATCTTAAAAATAAAAATTGTGTTCAAAAGAATTATTTTAACTTTAAAAACACAAATGGTTGCATGCATATAGTTATATTAACTAATGAAAGTACATGATAGTTAAAATAAAATAAAATATATATGAAATCCATAACTTTTCAAGATATTTATTTTCTAAAAATATATAACAATAGAAAAGCTCAAATTAAAAAAAAATAAGTTTAAAAAAAACTTCGCTATTAAGAATATTAAAAAAGAAATGTTAAAATTACATTTTCGCAAGTTTTCTAAACCCACACACAATGTTGTATATATATATATATATATATATATATATACATACAATTTTATAGCACTGTCCTCTACATTAATGGGGATAACCAGATAAGTTTCTTCTTTTTTTCTCAATATCTCGTTTTCATACTTTTTATCGAAATTGCATATGAATGTCATGTTTATCATTTCCACGTGCATAAATAGGGTTAATTTGTACTCTTGTTACTGACACTATTTGCTGCACGCTATTGTTTTAATATATGTATATTTTCATTTTTTCAACTATTTATTTCTATGTTCCTTGTTTAATAATATGGTTTTTGTGTGCTGGTAGCCCCAATTACGTATTATTTTGCTATTTCATGGCTAATACGTGGATGAAACCGCACACTTCATTTGTAGTTCTAAAGCAATTGGGGCCTGACGATTCTGCTCTGTGGACTACAAATTTCCTTTGCATTTATTTTATTTTATTTATTTATTTATTTATTCAGATATACTCGTTTCACTATTTTTTTTTTTTTTTTTTTTTTTTTTTATAATTCAATTCTATCCAAATTCTTTGTTTTGGTTTATTGTTTTATTGATAAAATTTATTGGTGAATTTTGTTTACTTTTAATGGTATTATATATATATATATATATATATATATATATATATATAAATTTAAATCAACTCAAATTATATTTATAATAATTACAAATTCTTAAACTATCTTTTTTTTTTTACTTAAAAGGGAATAAATGTGAAGGAGAATTTCTTTTGTTTAATTTCTCAATATTTTTAATGACAGTTGAAAATAATTTCAAAAGAACTATTTTAACTTTCAAAGCATATATTATTGCATGGGTATAGTTATTTTTACTATTAAAATAACACAATAAGTTAAAATATAATCAAATACATATGAAATGCATAATTTTTTTTTTTCATGAAGATATTTATTATTTTCTAAAAATCTATAATAATAAGGAAAACTTGAAATAAAAAAACATATTATAAAAAAGAAATTTACCATCAAGAAAATGATAAAAGAAATATTAAAATTACATTTTCGCAATCGCATACAAGTTTTGGAAATCCAGGCTCAAATTTATAAGTTAAAATTATTATTATTATTATTATTATTATTTAAATCAAGTTAGGTGGCTAAGACTCATAAATGTTAAGACTCATTAAATTGTTTCATTTAACTAACTTCATAAAAAGTAAAAGGAAATAAATGTGACAAGTTACAACATAATTGAAATTTACTATCAAAACAAAATAAAATTAAATTGAACAATTATTTACAGTATTTTTCAATGTATTACACAATATTTTATTTCTTCTGCTTAATTTGTGAAAATATTTTTAATAACAATTGAAAATGCATTTGAAAGAATTATTTTAACTTCAAAAGCACAAATTGTTGTAGTTGTATAAGAAGTAAAGTAATTTTGTTAGTAGTAAAGTAATTTTATAAAAAGTACTCTTGAAGCATTCAACTAATAAAAGAAGATAAAAAGTTAAAATAAATTAAATATGTATAAAATGCACAATCTTCCAATGTATTTATTATTTTCTATAAATTTATAATTATAATAGAATCTTATATTTAAAATAATGAGAATTATAATTTTTCCATTAAGACGATGTTAAATATTTTCTCAAATTCTGCAAATACAGTCGCTAAATTCTAAGATAAAAATTATTATTATTATTATCAGCAGCATTTAACTTTCAGTCAAGTCAGACTATATAAATAATAATTACAAAGGCTCATTACGTTATGCAATGCAATTGAAATTTGCTATCAAAATAAAGTAATATTGAAATGGAACAAAAATGTCTTTATTTAATTTTTCAAACATTTTTAGTAAGAATTAAAAATTAAAAATTCCTTTGAAAAAAATATTTTAACTTCAAAAGAACAGATTTTCGTATTATTATAGTTATCTATATTAATAAATGAACGTGATAAGTTAAAATGAAATGAAATCTACATAAAATAAATAATTTTTCAAAATACTTGTATTTTCTAAAATCCTCTAAGAAAACTTATATTTAATAAAATGAAATTTTCAAAAAAGAAATTTAGCGTTAACAATTTAGTGTTTATTGAAGTTACATTTTTCCAAATTTTGCAAAGAAAGGCGCAAAATTATCAGCTGTTAATTATTATTATTATTATTTAAAGTATTAGTATTATTATACTTTAAATCAATTTAGATTATATTCATAATAAATGCAAAGGCTCATTAAGTTGTGTCATTAAGCGATCTTCATATAATTTAAAATGAAATAAATATAATAAATTACAACATTAATATTTTTTTATCAAAAGAAAGCAATATTAAATTGAATGAGAATTTCTTCTATTTAATTTGTAAAAATAAATTCATAACAATAAAAAATGTAAAATGCATTTGAAAGAATTGTTTTAACTTGAAAAGAACAAATCATCGTAGTTTTGTTTTTATCAGTAGCAATTTAAGTAGTAGTATAAATAGTTTTATAAGAAATATTGCTGCTGTATTATATTAGATAAAAAAAAATCATGTAAGTTAAAATTAAAGGAAATTAAAATGTATCAGATAGCAAAATATTTATTATTTTCTTAAAATCTATAAGAAAAACTTATATTAAAAAAATGAAGTTTTACATTAAGATATTAATAAAAAAGTGTTTTCTCAAATTTTGCAAACATTATTACCAAATTTTAAACTAAAAACTTTTACTTTTATAGCTCAAAATTATTATTATTTTCTCTAAATCAATTTAGATTATATTGATAACAATTGTAAATATGTAACACTAAATTGTTTCATTAAACTATTTTTATGTAAATTAAAAAGAAATAAATGTGATAAATTACTATAGAATAAAGTTTGTTATCAAAAAATGTAATACATAATATATATGAAAAAAAAAAAAAAACTGTAGTTTAACTTTTGATTTAGAAAATAATGACAGTTTAAAATTGAAAATCATTTCAAATAATTATTTTAATTATAAAAGGACAAATTATTGTATTTTTATAAATATCTATACTAATGAAAGAATATAATAAATAAAAATTAAATGAAATATATAATCTTTCAATACATTAATTATTTCATAAAAATATATTTTTATTTAAAAAAAAACTTAAAGAAAATAAAGTCTCCAAAAGAGATATTTTCCATTTAGAATATAGTGTAAGAAAGTATTGGAATTAATTTTTATTTTCTCAAGTTCAGCAAATTTAGGCATAAAAATATAAGCTAAAAATTATTGTCCTTATCATTATTATTATTTAAACTTCCAATCAAGCTAGATAATATCGATAGAAATTACAATTGTTTCTTAAACTGTTTCATTAACAAATTTTGCATCTCATAAAAAGTAACAACTAGCTTGAAATGAATTAATAAAAATGTAATTGCATCTTAATAATACATATTTTCTAAAAATAAATAAATAAATAAATAAATAAATAAAAATAAAAAAAAATACCTCATCAAGAATAAAACTGATTTCTAAAAAATTCAATCTCCTTTGAAAACATAAGAAAAAAAAATATTAAATCGGCGTTATGAATTACATAAAATCTCAGTTACTGTTGGCAAAGAAATTAAATTTAAACTAAGCATTATTGATCCATAATAAGTGAAATAATTAAAAACGTCAAATTACATACAAGATTTGTATATGAATTACAAAATAGATATAATCATACCAGTAAGATATATACTTTTTAATCATATAATTCATAATAAAATCCCACTTTGAATAATAATTAAAAGAAAATAACTATAAAAAATAAGACAAAATTTCAAAATATAATTTGTATTTTTTGGGGGGAGGGGAGGCAAATTTACTTATTATAATATCGAAATCAATATTGCAAAGGCACACACTTTTAGGCCAAAAAGAAAAACACACAGAAACAAACTGCACATGAAATTCTTGCTAAATTTAGAAATTGTGATATGATGAGATATATGAAATATGATAAATGACAATTTGGTAGCATGTTAGTGATCTTTACAAAAAAACACAACTATCAACAATGAAATAAGTACGATATATTATAATAAGCTTTTTATCAAAATAGTTTAATTCTAATAAAAATAATTGCATCTTTAATTAATAAAAATAATTGCATCTAAATAATTAAAATTAAATACCAGTTTTCGATCCAAAAATAATTAAAACAAGCAAGGAAAAAAAAATCGCGCGTCAAGCATAGATTATGAAGCACTTTACAGCACATTCAGAATAATTTAATAAAACTGTACCCTTTGAAAAATTATTTGTACAGTAATTAAACACCTTCTTTTTATTTTCCGATAAATTAATTACAGTTATAAGCGATTGCCCATGACGGCAACGTTTCTTAAGCAAGAAATGTTTCCAGTATCCCATTTAAAAAGGGGCTGATTTACGTAGGATATCGGGCAAGGTTAGTGACATAAAATGACAAGGGTTTAATGAAACAAGTTTTAAAGAATACTTTTTTTTCAAAATAATCTGCAATCATGATTTTAAATTAAAAAAAAATAACATAATATTTACCTGAAGTATGAAATATTTTCTCTGATATTACAACTAAAACAACATCTATTTAATCAAGTTATCCAAAATCTGGTTCTTCGGTCAATTAAAGAAAAGAATTACACGATCGAATGATGAAGTAAAATAATGAAATACTAAGTTACATACGCTGTTGCTAGCTGACACTAGCTGTTTTGGATTCGCTTGCACTTCCTGTTCTATTCTTTGTGAATTCTGCTGACATATTGTTTTATTTGCTATAATTTTATTTCTTAATTTTGATTTCATCTATGTGTTACAGTAAAGATTATGAACTAAATATATAATTATATAAAATACATTCTGTGTCTATATTTTTATATAAAAAAATAATAATTTATCAAATTTTTTTTAAAGTTTAGAAAAATAAAATAATAATGGATTATATGTTCAATGTATGTCAGGCAAATGTCGCTCTTTATGGCAAATTATCGCTCCGGTCCTGCTATAAAATAACATCTGAAGGAAATACATACAAATATTAAAAACATTGCAAAGCAAAAACGTAATCTATCAAAGTAACAGCATATCACAAAAACCCCAATTTTTCTTTTAATCGGATTGAATTATTAACTATAAATAATGATAATTGTGTTTAAATAATATTTATTTTAAATATAAATCAGAGGAACTTAATGGCATAGTTGAAATAGTTTACAACATTTATCAATTAACTTCAATGAACATTAACTACTACATTATTACAATTGACTGAAATATATGCGTTAGGTATTTATAACATAATAAAGAGAAGTGCAATTTTATTAAAGCAAAGAAATAAGTACAAAGACAAAACTTACCTTCAGTCCACAACAGATTCATTAGCTTGTGATTTATTTAAATCATTACTGATTATGGAGAAAAAAAATCTAATAAAGCTATATCACTGCAACAGGAAACAAATGGCGGTGGGGCGAGTGCATTATGGGATAGAGAGTTGCGAAACGGCAGATGGCGCTTCAAAAACGTCACTGGAAAATAACGCCATAACCGTAAAATTCAATTTTCGCCCAAAAAAGAACTATTAACAGCCCTTTTTGCTGTTTTTTCTCCCGTTTTTTCTTACAGTGCAGCATGTGGAAAAAAAAAACCAAACCAATCACTCACTCCTTTTTATTGATTTGTCCGTTCGTAGACTCATCTATTGTTACTGCTTTGCCAGCGCTTTGCTTTGTTTTATTTTAATGTAATTTCGATTAGACTTTTTTGGCAAATAAAACTAATTTTTCGGTAGATGTTGACTTTACCTTTGAAGCTTTGTTATAGTGGTTTCATCTTGTGGGGCAGCAAATTTGCATCCGTCGTCCCATGGCAATGGGTCACTGATCTCGGCGTTCTTGTGCGCGTCGTCATCCTGGGGCTCGTCATGGTTCAATGGGTGCAAATCCCAGGTGTCCGAGTCGCCTCTGAGGTTACTCAGTGGGCAGGGGACCTGTCGTACGCGGCCGCTTTCATCAGACTTGGGAACGTGGCTGGCCTTCAGGCTGGCTACTAGACCGTAGGCATCGGAAGATGAGGTGTGCGGATGGGGACCCGGAGTAGTTGCCGCCTAGCGGTTTGCGAATCCCGACCCCAGTCGATGCCCCTCATCGGAAGAGCCGCAAGGGCCTGACAGGGCCTAGAGACGGGATGATGCATCATATCATTACCCTTGAAGCTTCATCCACCCTGAAAATTTTTCTACTATTAAATACATTGAATGTGTGTATATTGTTTTAAGATCTTCGATTTCTCATTAAGGATGTTCTCAACTGCTCCGCTCAACAAGCGCAAAATAGTTTGACACATTTACAAATTCATTATTTAGCAGAAATATATAAAATTGGAATGCCCCCTTTGGAAGAGATTTCGAATCGAACTTCTTTTTCCATTTTATGATAGTTAAATTACCTATCCTGTTCTAAAATTTTGCCGATCACGTGATCACCAGTTTTTTTCCTATTTTTCGACCGGTTTTTCTGCTTTCGTCGGGAAATGTGCTCAAAAACGTCAACTTTGAAGGCATTTTTTGAAAGATTTATTGTGTTTTTAAAAAACAAAAAATTGAGTGCAATTAGACAGTTTCTAAATAAAAACACCTGCTATTTTCATGAATTTCCGAACAAAAATAAATTAAAGCATATGTCAAAAAGTTGCCCTTTTTGATTTAAGAACACCTTTAATAAGCAGTTCATTTTTAAAATGTATGTAATTTCTTATATAGGCAATTTATTTATTAAATTTTATTATGTATTTTATTATTGATATAAACATAGTATTCATGCAACAAAAAATTAACAAAAAGGCGACTTGAAATATGTACCTTGTTCTCCTTGTTTAGTAAATAAAATTTATGTTCTTTATTCAAGTGCATCTATAAATGTCGCCTAAAAATTATACTTTATATTGGTTTTTCTGCATTACATTTGAGATTATCTTTTTGGGGAGTACGATGAAGTATGAACTTCTATTTAGTGGTACGTCGGTCTAAAAGTTTGGAAACCCCTGGCTTAAAACTAATATTAATATTATTATAACTAATTATTAATATTATGTTAATTATATATTATATTTAATTAAAAATTAACATGTATTAATTATGTTACATAATATTAGTAATACTCGAATACTAATAATAATACTATTATTAATAATATCTTATACTATAATGCGAGCAAAAATTGTGTGTGTGTGTGGGGGGGGGGGGGTAAATTTTATCTCAAAAACGGCTCTAACGATTTTCGCAAAAATTTGGATTTTACCATTTTCGGGCACGAGAAGACCATTGGGCTAGGTCCCATGTTCGGGAAAATTCGATTACTGGGTAATTTTGGGTCACAATGGGTCAGGATCAAGCTATTTATATCTAGAGAACGGCTGGATGGATTTTAAGGCAATTTTGTATCCAATCGTTTTTTTTGGCACGAGAAAACTATTGGGCTGGGTCACATGTTCAAAAAATTTCGATTAGTGGGTCATTTTGGGGTCATTATGGGTCAAGCCATTTTTATCTAAAAAACGGCTCTAACGATTTTGACCAAATTTTATATTGTATCGTTTTGGATTACAAGAAGACCATTGGGTTAGGTAACATGTTCGAGAAAATTTGGTAAGTGGGTCATTCTTGGGGTCATTGTGGGTCATGCTATTTTTATCTAGCGATTTTCTCACGCAATTTTGACTAAAAATTGCATTCTATGGTTTTCGGGCACGAGAAAAACATTGGGCTAGGTTACATGTTCGAGAAAAAATTTCAATGGGTCATATTGGGTC
>CAXHSM010001697.1:0-21211 GCA_964019185.1 Maratus speculifer
TATTGTAAGTGGTTTCAGAAAAGTTGACAATCAAACAGTGACAAGTAAACTGGATACATCAGAACTTAGCACAGTGCGTCCATTAGTTATGCTATCGTGTGTCAGTACACATAATTATGTATTACGGCATGAATAACTAAAAAATAGGAAATAAAATAAGCTTTTTGTAAAAAAAATATCAACCGACTTCAAAAAAGCGCTAAAAAGAATTAAATAATTCTTTAAAATTCTCTAATGACAAAGCGTTATCCAATAAGCACACATCGGTTATCAGGTACCGGCATAAAAACGGTTAAATTTAATATATATAATTTAATATCCACCAAACATTGATTTTAGAAATAATATTTTTTACAAGAAATGAATTGACATATTTATGATTTAATTTATGAATATATACATATAAAAAGTAATGAATTACTTTTTGAAGTTGGTGCCAAACTATTTGAAATATATTAAGAATTGTAGCTAAATTATGCCTAGTACCATAATTAAAATGGGGATGATCATTATCGATTGTGATTGTTTGGCACCAACTTCAAAAAGTAATTCATTACTTTTTATATGTATATATTCATAAATTAAATCATAAATATGTCAATTCATTTCTTGTAAAAAATATTATTTCTAAAATAAATGTTTGGTGGATATTAAATTATATATATTAAATTTAACCGTTTTTATGCCGGTACCTGATAACCGATGTGTGCTTATTGGATAACGCTTTGTCATTAGAGAATTTTAAAGAATTATTTAATTCTTTTTAGCGCTTTTTTGAAGTCGGTTGATATTTTTTTTACAAAAAGCTTATTTTATTAAGAATCCGATCGACCATATTTGTGATAATTTCTTTCCCGATTGATGGAATTGTCAATTTTTGTTCGCCATATCAACGTAATTTGCGATTTTTTTTCATTCCAGATCAATTGTATATCCGTTTTTTACGAAACTGATCGACCATATTTGCGACTTTTTCGTTCCCGTTTGACAACGTTCGCAAATTTTCCGTGCCCTACCAAAAGAGATTTTTTTGTTCCCGATCGACTAAATTCGCGCTTTTTACGAAAGCAGTCGACCATATTCGGGATCTTTCCGCGCCCAATTGACGAGGTTTGCGCCTTTTTCCGTTCTTGTCCATGAAATATGCATTTTTTTGTATCGAACAATAAAATTCGAGATTCTTAACTGACTGATGAAATCTGTATTTTTTCCCCACAGTAAATTAATGAAATCTGATTTTTTTTCTTGCGATAAACTGATGAAACTCATTACTGCTCTGTATTTGCTCAAAAAAATTTACAAAATTCGCGAGTTTTTCGTACCCAATCGCCCTTTTTACGAAAACAATCGACTACATTCACAATAATTTTTTCCCGATTCACAAAATTGGCAATTTTTACGTTCCATATCAACTCTAAATTCGCAATTTTTTTATTCCCAATCAAAATTCACAACTTTTTGTGCTCGATCGACAAAATTTGCAGTTTTTCTGAGACATACAGACAAAATTCGAAATTTTTCAAGGGCCGATATACAAAACTCGCGATTTTCCAATGTCCAGTTGACGATATTTTCGATTTTTGCACGCCAGGTCAACGAAGTTCGCATTTTTTTGCATGGTAAACACAAAACAGGCGACTTTTCTACAACCTATGAACATAATTTTTTCTAGTATTATAAAAAAAAATTAGATTTTTTTCCTTGCCGATAAACGAAATCTGAGATTTTTCGTGTCCGATCGACAAAATTCGCGATTTTCACATGCCTAATCGACAAATTTCGCGATTTTTTTTATGCCCGATCGGCAAAATTTGCTACTTTTTATCGTAATTCCGTTTTCACAAGATTTACTATATTTAAAAATTGTTTCATTAAATCATCTGTCAAAAGTTGTGACCCCCCCCCCCCTGGAGGTTTGGCTGGATCCGCCCTTGCCGACTTATGTCGGGACAGACGGTGAAATAGTTAAAGAATAGTAGGGGGGGATGCAAATTTCATCCAGGGATGACAGAAAGAGCACAAAAACCTTTAAAGAATCGTGGGAAAATGCAAACAAAGAAAAACTGTCAATTTTACAAAAAAAAAATCGAGAAAAACTGCAAATTTTGTCAAAAAAAGTGTCAAAATTATGTCAAAAGATTGTGAAAAACCTCCAAATTTCACGACAGAATCGTTAAAAATCTGAGGTCCTCAAAGGGGTCTAAACTGGATTTCTCTCCACACACACACTCTGTTGAAACTTTGCAGAAAATTGTGAAATTTGTCAATGAAGAAATCCTATTTGCAACCTCTTTTCATCAGTTTCTACAAATTTATTTAATGCAGCAATTTTAAATTTGTAAAGTAGTAAGACTAATGTAAAATACATCGTCTGCTTTTTATCTTCATTAAAATTTTACCTTGAAAATGCTGATTTCAGCCAGATTTGTGATAAGGTAATCGGACAACGACCTCACATAAATGGATTCCCTTTCCATGTCAGTTTCTTTAGGAAAGAATTAACGATTTCATGGGTACAGAAATACAAGGAGTAAAATCCAAAAGATAGGTATTTCTGTTCGGCACTATTTGCTTACCCCTTAGAATTGTATAAAACCAAAAACTTTCTGCACACATAATATTGGGTCAAAAATTGCTGCAAATCGATTTAATGTTTAATAAAATTATGTATTATATTATTTTGGCATGGATGAAATTTGCTTTTATTATGCAATTTGCATCTTTTGCGTGAGTCATGGATGTAATTTGCGTATTTTATGTGCTTTCATGAACGTAATTCACATTTTTTTACGTGCTTAATGGATGCAATTATTTTTTTATGCATCTCATGGTCGTAATTTACGTTTTTTGAGCGATATGTCAACAAAATTCACGAATTTTGAGATAGTTATGGATGTAATTCACGTTTTTTATGTGATTAATGAACATAATTAACATTTTTTACACAATTTTAATGCAATTCATGGATGTAATTTGCCTTTTTTCAGCAATCTGTCGATGAAATTAGAGGGGGTTTTCTTGAGTGATTTATGAACATAATTCGCATTTTTTTATCTGACTTATAGACGTAATGCACTATTTTTATGAGATTCATGGACGTAATTTGCATTTTTTGAGCGATCTGTCGACATAATCCACGTTTTTTGGACAATCTGTTGCTGAAATTTGTGTTTTTTGAGCGATTGATGAATGTAATTCATTTTTTATGCAATTCATGAAATAGTTTGTGTTTTGATGCGATTTTATAGACCTGATTTGCTATATTCATGTGATTCATGGCCATAATTTGCGTTGTTTAAGAGATTTGTCAATGATATTTGTTTTTTTTGAGCGATTTATTGATGCAATTTGCATATTTTAAGTGACTCATGGACGTATCTTGGTTTTTTGAGCGATCTGTCGATGAAATTTGTATTTCTTGAGCAATTTATTCATGTAATTCACATTTTTTAAGCGATTTATGGATGCATTTTGCAGCTTTTGAGCGATCTATTAATGAAATTTGCATTTTTGAGCAATCTGTTGGCATAATTTGCATTTTGAGCGATTTATTGACATAATTTGTATTTTTTAAGCAATTTATGGACATGATTAGCGTTTTTTGTAACGATTTATGAAAAAAAAAAAAAAAACCTCATAAAATTATAAATTTGCATTTTTAATGCAGAGCATCATTCCGTTGATTAAATTCATGTTTTTGAGCAATTTATGAACGCAATTCTCATATTTTATGAGATTCCTCAAACGTAACTTGCATTTTTTTTTTTTACACAATTTTATAGACGCAATTCACTATTTTTACGAGATTCATGTACTTAATTTGCATTTTTGAACAATCTGTCGACAAAATTTCCATTCTTTGAGCAATTTATGGACTTAATTCGTGTTTTTATGCAATTCATGAACATAATTCGCATTTTTTACATGATTCATATTCGTAATTTGCTATTTTTAGGCAATTCATGAGTTTTTTTTTTTTTTTTTTTAGTGATCTGTCGATGAAATTTGCATTTTCTAAGTGATTTATGGACTTAATTTGCATTTTTTGAGAGATTTATGATGTAATTCACATTTTTCTACGTGATTCATGGAGTAATTCACATTTTTTTACATGATTCATGGACCTAATTTGCATTTTTTGAACAATTAACTGATTTGTGTTTACTATGTGCGCATGAGTTGCATAAAAAATTCACATTTTTTATGCAATTCATGAACTAAATTCGCATTTTTACAAAAATCATGCATGAAATTAGCGTTCTTTGTGAGATTCATCGACAGAATTTGTTATTCGTGTAGTCTTTGGTTAATATTTGCATTTTTTACGTCATCTTTGGATGTAAGCGTGTAATTTTTTGCTGCGTCAGTTTTCTATACCTTTTGCGAGCCGTACGATCACACCACACATCCACTTGAGCATAAGTAATTCATTGGGTGTAGTTTAAATAAGAAAGCTTATGGTATTGTTCTGAAAAGATTTCAGAAAAAAGTTATTTTATTCAGAACACGACGATGAAACAAGTTAATGTTATGGAAATTGGCCAAATTGCTTCACAAACTTTAATAAAAAAAATTGATCAAGCAGATCTGGATTAACGGGGTTCTACTGTACTAAAAAAAGTTACAAAAATAAAAATTGTTTCCTTCCTAAAATTTTCTGCACACGTCTATTAAACAACTCTGGTTATCCTGTTGACCAAAAAATTATCCCTGAACTATAAGATTAAATGCCAATAAAAGATAATCATGAATGTCATATTCATAGATATTACAGAGTTTCCCCCAGGTTTAAAAAGAGGCAGGGCACTACTGTTCTGAAAAGGGCACTTTTTATAGAGTTGAATCTAGAATCTAGCGGTTCAAAAAATCATGGAAATACAGACATTTCTTCAAAGAATCCAGAAAAAAATCCAAACATTTTGTCAAAAAAAAAAAAAAAAAAAAAAAAAAAAAAGGACAAATATTGTCAAAAGATAGTGAAAAAAAAAACAGACAGATTTTACTTAAAAAAAAAAAAAAAAATCACAAAAAACAGCAGGTTTTTGATAAAAGATCTCGGGAAAAAAAAAAGACAAAATTTTGTTAAAAGATGTCAAAAAATGGCAAATTTCTTCAAAAGATCTCAAAAAACCGTCAATTTTGTCACGTTTAAACACGAAAAAACACAAATTTAAAAAAAGGGCCGCGAAAAAAAAAGCACATAGTTTGTAACGGGAGTGGAATCAACCCCCCTTTTCCCTAATTATGCCTCGGATGCAATTTTCTCTACACACGAAAATGATTGTGAATCAGGAAAATCCACTTTAGAAGCAAGAACAATTTTGAAGCGGGAAAATCAGTTTTTAGAACAGAAAAATTCACTTACAAGGGAATTAACTTTTCTTTTTGTGCCCTTTTGACATAATGTGCATTTTTTTTCCCTATCTCTTAAAGAAATTGATGTTTTTTGCGATTTTTTTTAGAGAATTTGTTTTTACTGCGATTTTTCTACGACAGTTGCCGTGTTTTGTGAAATTTTCAGTTTTTTGTGAATCGTTTGAAAATTTTTTTCGTTTATAGCAATTTTTGGACTAATTTTGTTGTTTTTTTCACAATCTTTTGAGGAAAGCCGCCGCCTTTTTCAGAATTTTCCGACGAAATTAACCATTTTTTTCGCAAATCATACCGGAAATTAGTCCTTATTTCGCGATTTTTTAACAAAAATTACTGTTTTTTCACAATTTTTTGACGAAGTTATGTGTTTCACAAGATGCATAAAAGCTATTTTTTGCGTAATTTACGCTGTGCGTCAGTAGTAGGAAAACGAGAGTACGGGGACAGCCGGAGGGACAGAGGGACCGTCCCTCCGCATCCCTCCGCGTCCCTCCGCATCCCTCCGCGTCCCTCCGCATCCCTCCGCGCCCCGCCGCCCCCGCCACAGCAAACCGTGCCTCCACCGCCACCACCATCCCTCCTGCGGTGCCCCCTGCGCCCACCATGCATCCCCCTCCACAAACGCCCCCTAGTGGAAAAAAAGGAACATTCTATTATAACAGGATAGGTGAACAACCTTCCCTAATTAAAAATATTATCAATCACATCTCAACTCGGAATCATACTATATGATGAAGATTAAATTTATATTTGAATTTTGAACAACCATAATTTTAATGAGTATTATTAATTAAGCGAAACACTGGAAAAATCTCAGTTTTTAACCATTTTATTTAGATTTCTTCAACTACAAGATGAGATTATCAATTTAACTCAAGAAAGTTAAACATATATTTGAATTTTGCTTCATAGACATCTTAATGAGTAGTATTAATTAAGTAAAAACAATAGAAAATATCCAGTTTTATAGAAAAAGACTGATTTCTTACGATTTTTATCAACTATATGATCAATGTAACGACTTAAAAGTTGAAAGTTAAACATGTATCCTAGTTTTTCAACAGCTATAGCCTTAATGAGTATCGTTAATTAAGTAAAAAAACAATGGAAAATATCAAGTTTTATGGAAAAAGACTGCTCTCTTACGATTTTTATCAACTTAAGAGAGAAAACTTAAACATACATTTCAGTTTTTCAACAGCTATAACCTTAATGAGCATTCATAATTAAGTAAAAAACAATGGAAAATATCAAGTTTTATGGAAAAAGACTGCTCTCTTACGATTTTTATCAACTTAAGAGAGAAAACTTAAACATACATTTCAGTTTTTCAACAGCTATAACCTTAATGAGCATTCATAATTAAGTAAAAAACAATGGAAAATATCGATTTTTATAGAAAAAGACTGATTTCTTACGATTTTTATCAACTTACAAGTTGAAAGTTAAACATGCATTCTAGTTTTTCAACAGCTATAATCTTAATGAGTATCGTTAATTAAGTAAAAAACAATGGAAAATATCAAGTTTTATAGAAAAAGACTGATTTCTTACGATTTTTTCAACTCAAACTTCAGACTATCAATTTGGTAGAAAGAAATTTAAGCATGCATTCGAGTTTTGGACAACCATTTCCTTCATGAACATTATTAATTAAGCAAAACAACAGAAAATATTAAATTTTTAACTGATTTCTTCATATTTATTTATTTATTTTTATATATATATATAAAATCAGAATACACAACTTAAAATAGAAATTTAAACATATTTTTTAATTTTTGAACAGTCGTTACCTCAAAGAATTTCAATAATTGAACAATTAACAAAGGAAACTAATGATTTTTTAACGAAAAAAGACGAATTAAACGAATTTGGTTAACTTTTACTCTAAATGGAAATTTCATCATACTTTTATATACTAACTAAGTAGAATTTTAATGCATAAACGAACACATTTCAGTAAATATTCAACGCACACGCAAATATGAAAACAACACCTGCTTCTTGTGACGTCATATTGAAACCGAAACTTATTCCTCCGAAGTCCCTCACCATACCTTTTCACCCCCATCTCCCCCAATTTTTTACCTTAGGTAGGGAAATGGACAATGCAATGACCTCTCATTCTTGTATATTTAGAAGTCTGGGAGAAAAAAAGAGACATTTTATACACTCCAATTTCATAACAGTTACCGCAATATCCCAAAATTTGAATTTTGGAAGACATAATCAGTATAATTAATTAAACAAAATAATAAAAATATTATTTTTTAAGGGGAAAAGGTGAATTTAAGCGAATTTGATTAGTTTTACAATAGTCTTTTGAACAACAACTTGGAAATATAGATTTCTAACAGAAGAATTAAACGTATATTTTAATTTTAACAACAAAAACTTAACAAGTATCACTAATTCAACAAATATAAATATCAATTTTAAAGAAAAGACGAATTTGAATAATTTTAGACTAGTATTTTCAAAAGCAACATAGAAATATCAATACTTATTCACATATTTCACTTATTCACTGTATTCAGTACTATATTTAATAAATATGGATACAATTTAAGAATTTTCTAATCTATAATTAAATATTAGCTGTATATTTAATGTTACCCATGTTTTCAACATTAGTTCATAATCGTGAATTTTGTATTTTAAATACCATGTATTCAGGTTCAGATTATTTTCACTTGAAATCATACAGAATTTTTTAACAGAGTTTGTTTTTGAAATCATTGAAACAACTGTATTTAATATTTTTAACACCAATTTTCTAAGATTTTCTAACATTTTCCGATTATACATTCTTCAGAAGTACATTTCTAAATGTTACAATCACTTTACATATCGAAAAGTTATCATTGAAGCAACTGTATTTAATATTTTTAATACCAATTTTCTAAGATTTTTTAACATTTTCCGGTTATACATTCCTCAAAAGTTATTATTACGTATTCTAAACAATAGAAAATATTAATTTTAAGAATAAAAAGACGAATTTAAACAAATTTTATTAGTTTTACACTATTTTTTCTCACCTCCAACACGGATATATCAATTTTAACAGAAGAATTAAACGTATATTTTAGTTTTTAACAACAAAAATGTAATAAGTATCATTAATTAAACAAAAATAAATATCAATTTTCAAGAAAAGACAATTTTTTACACAAATTTTCAACTTTGAAATACATTTGCTTACATATATTGTTACAGTATATTACTAAACTTAAACTTTTTAAAAAGTTTGAATGTCTTTACAAAGGTTCATACTTATATTTTTCACATCTTGACTGCATTCGAAATCTTACAACAAAAGTATACTTTTATTATTATTATTATTATTATTCTAGAAAACCTAAAAAATCGTTTCTTGCTGCTTTAGACACTTGACATATTAAAACTACTCTACCCATATAATTAATCAAATTAGGACATGATTCATCTTACACTTCAAAATTTCTGAATTTTTACAATACTTATTTTCATCAAACTTTATTCTTGATCCTATATATTTTAATAGCACAGAATTTTAACATCTGTTTTTATCTACTTATCAAAAAATTATTAAAACACCCAACAACATTTTCCAAATATGAATATTATCTTTACAATTTAATAATGCAAAACATACACGAATACAAAGTTTAATTTTTACAAACATTTCATATTTCAAATCAAACTATTCGAAATTTTCACAACATAAGAGCAAACATTAGACGAACTTTTTAACATTAATATTGCTTACATCTTTTCATCATAACTTTTAACTATGATAATTAGCCATTTTTAGGTTGATTGTCGAAAAACTGTAACTGAAATTACATAAACTTAATGTAAAAAACCATGTTCTCACACAATTTCTTGAAATTCAACAAAGAATTGACTATTACTCCAATACTTATCTACTTCAATCCCGACTCTCGATAGTATATAGATATTGCATCATTACATACTTACAACTCTTTTCAAACGTTTATCAGAAAATCAAGTCAATCAAAGTCTAGTAGTTATTACATACCTGTTCCTCAGAAATATTACTATCATATGAAACAGTAAAGAAAATTAATAGATATTTAATATTTAATAACTTCATACGTGAAATTACTGCTGAATAAGAATACTAATAATAAAAAAAATCAACTGTTGGACAAAAAAATAGTACAGATTACCGAAAATTCAAATCATTTTTTCTACAAAAATTACAAAAATTAACAAATGAATGACAAGTTAGAGAAATAACTAAAAAAAAAAAAATAATGAACATATTTACAAATTTATTAAAATCACACCTTTTTCTGGATTACAAACCACAATTTCTTGAAAAATTTAACACCGAATTTGTAAGATTTTAATCCTAGTATTACATACACTCAATAAATATTCAAAATTAACAAAAAATAATTTTTTAGTCTCATTAAT
This sequence comes from Maratus speculifer, assembly GCA_964019185.1. Classification (NCBI taxonomy): domain Eukaryota; kingdom Metazoa; phylum Arthropoda; class Arachnida; order Araneae; family Salticidae; genus Maratus; species Maratus speculifer. The sequence goes on from CAXHSM010001697.1 coordinate 9,802, forward strand.
AAGCAGAAATTCTATATTAAAAGAATATTTTCATAGTAGTACTTATAAAAATGAGAGTTTACAAACTGATTTTCATAATTTTATCACATTTAAACTTAATATTTTACATAAAACATTATTTAATCAAATTTTATGCTTTCTAATTCAGTAAAATTCAATACTTTTTTAGTTTTTAAACCAATACCACAATATTTATTTACATCAAACTTGATTCTTCACCTTTTATATTTCCACATTACACACGTGAGATAAATACTAACTTGGATCAGGAGTTGAAGTCAATTGATTCCATTCGATTTTCATCATGTACGCATTGCTCCTACACGAAATTTCTTACTGCTATAATCATCTAATGTATTAAAACTAATCTACTCATATTTTTAATCAATTCATCAGATGTTTCATCTCGCACTTCTGAATTATCGTGCATCAAGTTGCTTAAAATATAAATACTATCTTTATAGTTTTAATGATATATAGTATACATGGTTTATCTTGAGTTAGCACTTCCATAGTATTAATCAAATTATATGTTTCATCTTGCACTTGATCTTAATGTTTTCATCTTGCATCTGAATTATCGTCCATCGAGTTTTTTAAATAATAATATATTTATAGTTTTTGATTATACATAGCATGTACAAATACAATCTTTAATTTTAACATTTCATATTTCAAATAACCTATTTCCGAAACCAAGCTATGTGAATTTTACCACAATGCTTATTATCATAGAATAATTTGTGTTTCACACTTTTCTAAAAATTATCAGATATGTACCCCTCAGAGAAATTACTATCATATGAATAAATGAAGAAAATTTAATTTATATTAAATGTACACGAAATTGATTGCAATATACATGTATTTAATAAAAATAAATAGGCGATTATTTATACATTAAACCTTTACTAAATATATATTTCTTTCATTATACAGATGTTTCAACAAGATGAATCAAAACAGCAGCAAACTTCAGAAATTAATGACCCGAATGATTCATCCCTAGCACATGTAGCGTTAACGAATAACACATATGTGAGTACTTATATGAGAAATACTAGAATTCGTATATGAAACGTAATTAGAGTAAATACAAAATGATTTGTCTTACTACCTACACTTTAACAAGTGCTTTTTACCTATATTATTGAAGAGAATCCTAACTGTGTCCATTTATTTCTACTACAGATGTGCTCTATTTGCTACAAACACTTCTTAAGTAAATGGAATTTAACAGAACATACAAAAATCTATACAGGTGAAAAACCTTACACTTGGAAAGATTACCATAAATGCTGTTTTCAAGGAGACGTGAATCAAAAATACACACATCATCATATAAAGCATCATCAGATATATGTAAACTTAGCGAAGATATTCAAAAATTAGTCAGACTTTTGAAGAATTTAGAAATAAAGGAAGATATTTAGGCTATTTATCCATCATATTTTCACAACATTTACCACAATATCTCAAACTTAAAATTTGGAAGACATACACACTGCTGAAAAGTAATTTTGTGATTCTTCTAACCAGTATGAATGTATAGATGTTATTTTGCAGTGTATTCTTTAAATGCTCACATTAAATATTCTTTTATATGCATATATCGTTGTGTTTATTTTTCTAATACCTATTACATTAATGAAATACATAACATTTTAAGTGAAATAACACTCTCACAACTTAAAAAATGCATAAGAACATACAAAAATAAACAGATGTATGAAAAAATATGCAAGTTTACAAAATATTTTCATTGTTTTCTAGAAATATTAACAAAAAATATTTACAATATGAAAAAATTGTAAAAGTGAAAAGAAAAAACATAAATGTAAAAACAAAAACCACAAAGTGAAAAACTCATAACAAAGTTTTTGAAAAAAAATATTTACAACAAAATTTTTTTTACAAAAACCAAAACTTCCAAAAATATTTTTTTCAAAAATTGTTTTTCAAAAACATTTTTTACAAAAAAATTTTTTTTCAAAATAAGTTTTTACAAAAGTAAAAAAAAAGAAAATCACAACGTTAAAAAAATGAAAAATTTTTGTTAAAAAAAGTGTAAAAAAATTGCAAAAAAAATGTTGCAAAAATTTCAAAAAAAGTTATGAAAAAAGCTTCAAAAATTTCGTTGGTTTTAATGCAGTATGCAATGGCGAAACCATTGCATTTGCTATTAAAAACAACGAAATTTTTGAGACTTTTTTCATAACTTTTTTTGAAATTTTTGCAACATTTTTTTGCAATTTTTTTACACTTTTTTTAACAAAAATTTTTCATTTTTTTAACGTTGTGATTTTCTTTTTTTTACTTTTGTAAAAACTTATTTTGAAAAAAAATTTTTTTGTAAAAAATGTTTTTGAAAAACAATTTTTGAAAAAAATATTTTTGGAAGTTTTGGTTTTTGTAAAAAAAATTTTGTTGTAAATATTTTTTTTCAAAAACTTTGTTATGAGTTTTTCACTTTGTGGTTTTTGTTTTTACATTTATGTTTTTTCTTTTCACTTTTACAATTTTTTCATATTGTAAATATTTTTTGTTAATATTTCTAGAAAACAATGAAAATATTTTGTAAACTTGCATATTTTTTCATACATCTGTTTATTTTTGTATGTTCTTATGCATTTTTTAAGTTGTGAGAGTGTTATTTCACTTAAAATGTTATGTATTTCATTAATGTAATAGGTATTAGAAAAATAAACACAACGATATATGCATATAAAAGAATATTTAATGTGAGCATTTAAAGAATACACTGCAAAATAACATCTATACATTCATACTGGTTAGAAGAATCACAAAATTACTTTTCAGCAGTGTGTATGTCTTCCAAATTTTAAGTTTGAGATATTGTGGTAAATGTTGTGAAAATATGATGGATAAATAGCCTAAATATCTTCCTTTATTTCTAAATTCTTCAAAAGTCTGACTAATTTTTGAATATCTTCGCTAAGTTTACATATATCTGATGATGCTTTATATGATGATGTGTGTATTTTTGATTCACGTCTCCTTGAAAACAGCATTTATGGTAATCTTTCCAAGTGTAAGGTTTTTCACCTGTATAGATTTTTGTATGTTCTGTTAAATTCCATTTACTTAAGAAGTGTTTGTAGCAAATAGAGCACATCTGTAGTAGAAATAAATGGACACAGTTAGGATTCTCTTCAATAATATAGGTAAAAAGCACTTGTTAAAGTGTAGGTAGTAAGACAAATCATTTTGTATTTACTCTAATTACGTTTCATATACGAATTCTAGTATTTCTCATATAAGTACTCACATATGTGTTATTCGTTAACGCTACATGTGCTAGGGATGAATCATTCGGGTCATTAATTTCTGAAGTTTGCTGCTGTTTTGATTCATCTTGTTGAAACATCTGTATAATGAAAGAAATATATATTTAGTAAAGGTTTAATGTATAAATAATCGCCTATTTATTTTTATTAAATACATGTATATTGCAATCAATTTCGTGTACATTTAATATAAATTAAATTTTCTTCATTTATTCATATGATAGTAATTTCTCTGAGGGGTACATATCTGATAATTTTTAGAAAAGTGTGAAACACAAATTATTCTATGATAATAAGCATTGTGGTAAAATTCACATAGCTTGGTTTCGGAAATAGGTTATTTGAAATATGAAATGTTAAAATTAAAGATTGTATTTGTACATGCTATGTATAATCAAAAACTATAAATATATTATTATTTAAAAAACTCGATGGACGATAATTCAGATGCAAGATGAAAACATTAAGATCAAGTGCAAGATGAAACATATAATTTGATTAATACTATGGAAGTGCTAACTCAAGATAAACCATGTATACTATATATCATTAAAACTATAAAGATAGTATTTATATTTTAAGCAACTTGATGCACGATAATTCAGAAGTGCGAGATGAAACATCTGATGAATTGATTAAAAATATGAGTAGATTAGTTTTAATACATTAGATGATTATAGCAGTAAGAAATTTCGTGTAGGAGCAATGCGTACATGATGAAAATCGAATGGAATCAATTGACTTCAACTCCTGATCCAAGTTAGTATTTATCTCACGTGTGTAATGTGGAAATATAAAAGGTGAAGAATCAAGTTTGATGTAAATAAATATTGTGGTATTGGTTTAAAAACTAAAAAAGTATTGAATTTTACTGAATTAGAAAGCATAAAATTTGATTAAATAATGTTTTATGTAAAATATTAAGTTTAAATGTGATAAAATTATGAAAATCAGTTTGTAAACTCTCATTTTTATAAGTACTACTATGAAAATATTCTTTTAATATAGAATTTCTGCTTATTAATGAGACTAAAAAATTATTTTTTGTTAATTTTGAATATTTATTGAGTGTATGTAATACTAGGATTAAAATCTTACAAATTCGGTGTTAAATTTTTCAAGAAATTGTGGTTTGTAATCCAGAAAAAGGTGTGATTTTAATAAATTTGTAAATATGTTCATTATTTTTTTTTTTTTAGTTATTTCTCTAACTTGTCATTCATTTGTTAATTTTTGTAATTTTTGTAGAAAAAATGATTTGAATTTTCGGTAATCTGTACTATTTTTTTGTCCAACAGTTGATTTTTTTTATTATTAGTATTCTTATTCAGCAGTAATTTCACGTATGAAGTTATTAAATATTAAATATCTATTAATTTTCTTTACTGTTTCATATGATAGTAATATTTCTGAGGAACAGGTATGTAATAACTACTAGACTTTGATTGACTTGATTTTCTGATAAACGTTTGAAAAGAGTTGTAAGTATGTAATGATGCAATATCTATATACTATCGAGAGTCGGGATTGAAGTAGATAAGTATTGGAGTAATAGTCAATTCTTTGTTGAATTTCAAGAAATTGTGTGAGAACATGGTTTTTTACATTAAGTTTATGTAATTTCAGTTACAGTTTTTCGACAATCAACCTAAAAATGGCTAATTATCATAGTTAAAAGTTATGATGAAAAGATGTAAGCAATATTAATGTTAAAAAGTTCGTCTAATGTTTGCTCTTATGTTGTGAAAATTTCGAATAGTTTGATTTGAAATATGAAATGTTTGTAAAAATTAAACTTTGTATTCGTGTATGTTTTGCATTATTAAATTGTAAAGATAATATTCATATTTGGAAAATGTTGTTGGGTGTTTTAATAATTTTTTGATAAGTAGATAAAAACAGATGTTAAAATTCTGTGCTATTAAAATATATAGGATCAAGAATAAAGTTTGATGAAAATAAGTATTGTAAAAATTCAGAAATTTTGAAGTGTAAGATGAATCATGTCCTAATTTGATTAATTATATGGGTAGAGTAGTTTTAATATGTCAAGTGTCTAAAGCAGCAAGAAACGATTTTTTAGGTTTTCTAGAATAATAATAATAATAATAATAAAAGTATACTTTTGTTGTAAGATTTCGAATGCAGTCAAGATGTGAAAAATATAAGTATGAACCTTTGTAAAGACATTCAAACTTTTTAAAAAGTTTAAGTTTAGTAATATACTGTAACAATATATGTAAGCAAATGTATTTCAAAGTTGAAAATTTGTGTAAAAAATTGTCTTTTCTTGAAAATTGATATTTATTTTTGTTTAATTAATGATACTTATTACATTTTTGTTGTTAAAAACTAAAATATACGTTTAATTCTTCTGTTAAAATTGATATATCCGTGTTGGAGGTGAGAAAAAATAGTGTAAAACTAATAAAATTTGTTTAAATTCGTCTTTTTATTCTTAAAATTAATATTTTCTATTGTTTAGAATACGTAATAATAACTTTTGAGGAATGTATAACCGGAAAATGTTAAAAAATCTTAGAAAATTGGTATTAAAAATATTAAATACAGTTGCTTCAATGATAACTTTTCGATATGTAAAGTGATTGTAACATTTAGAAATGTACTTCTGAAGAATGTATAATCGGAAAATGTTAGAAAATCTTAGAAAATTGGTGTTAAAAATATTAAATACAGTTGTTTCAATGATTTCAAAAACAAACTCTGTTAAAAAATTCTGTATGATTTCAAGTGAAAATAATCTGAACCTGAATACATGGTATTTAAAATACAAAATTCACGATTATGAACTAATGTTGAAAACATGGGTAACATTAAATATACAGCTAATATTTAATTATAGATTAGAAAATTCTTAAATTGTATCCATATTTATTAAATATAGTACTGAATACAGTGAATAAGTGAAATATGTGAATAAGTATTGATATTTCTATGTTGCTTTTGAAAATACTAGTGTAAAATTATTCAAATTCGTCTTTTCTTTAAAATTGATATTTATATTTGTTGAATTAGTGATACTTGTTAAGTTTTTGTTGTTAAAATTAAAATATACGTTTAATTCTTCTGTTAGAAATCTATATTTCCAAGTTGTTGTTCAAAAGACTATTGTAAAACTAATCAAATTCGCTTAAATTCACCTTTTCCCCTTAAAAAATAATATTTTTATTATTTTGTTTAATTAATTATACTGATTATGTCTTCCAAAATTCAAATTTTGGGATATTGCGGTAACTGTTATGAAATTGGAGTGTATAAAATGTCTCTTTTTTTCTCCCAGACTTCTAAATATACAAGAATGAGAGGTCATTGCATTGTCCATTTCCCTACCTAAGGTAAAAAATTGGGGGAGATGGGGGTGAAAAGGTATGGTGAGGGACTTCGGAGGAATAAGTTTCGGTTTCAATATGACGTCACAAGAAGCAGGTGTTGTTTTCATATTTGCGTGTGCGTTGAATATTTACTGAAATGTGTTCGTTTATGCATTAAAATTCTACTTAGTTAGTATATAAAAGTATGATGAAATTTCCATTTAGAGTAAAAGTTAACCAAATTCGTTTAATTCGTCTTTTTTCGTTAAAAAATCATTAGTTTCCTTTGTTAATTGTTCAATTATTGAAATTCTTTGAGGTAACGACTGTTCAAAAATTAAAAAATATGTTTAAATTTCTATTTTAAGTTGTGTATTCTGATTTTATATATATATATAAAAATAAATAAATAAATATGAAGAAATCAGTTAAAAATTTAATATTTTCTGTTGTTTTGCTTAATTAATAATGTTCATGAAGGAAATGGTTGTCCAAAACTCGAATGCATGCTTAAATTTCTTTCTACCAAATTGATAGTCTGAAGTTTGAGTTGAAAAAATCGTAAGAAATCAGTCTTTTTCTATAAAACTTGATATTTTCCATTGTTTTTTACTTAATTAACGATACTCATTAAGATTATAGCTGTTGAAAAACTAGAATGCATGTTTAACTTTCAACTTGTAAGTTGATAAAAATCGTAAGAAATCAGTCTTTTTCTATAAAAATCGATATTTTCCATTGTTTTTTACTTAATTATGAATGCTCATTAAGGTTATAGCTGTTGAAAAACTGAAATGTATGTTTAAGTTTTCTCTCTTAAGTTGATAAAAATCGTAAGAGAGCAGTCTTTTTCCATAAAACTTGATATTTTCCATTGTTTTTTACTTAATTATGAATGCTCATTAAGGTTATAGCTGTTGAAAAACTGAAATGTATGTTTAAGTTTTCTCTCTTAAGTTGATAAAAATCGTAAGAGAGCAGTCTTTTTCCATAAAACTTGATATTTTCCATTGTTTTTTTACTTAATTAACGATACTCATTAAGGCTATAGCTGTTGAAAAACTAGGATACATGTTTAACTTTCAACTTTTAAGTCGTTACATTGATCATATAGTTGATAAAAATCGTAAGAAATCAGTCTTTTTCTATAAAACTGGATATTTTCTATTGTTTTTACTTAATTAATACTACTCATTAAGATGTCTATGAAGCAAAATTCAAATATATGTTTAACTTTCTTGAGTTAAATTGATAATCTCATCTTGTAGTTGAAGAAATCTAAATAAAATGGTTAAAAACTGAGATTTTTCCAGTGTTTCGCTTAATTAATAATACTCATTAAAATTATGGTTGTTCAAAATTCAAATATAAATTTAATCTTCATCATATAGTATGATTCCGAGTTGAGATGTGATTGATAATATTTTTAATTAGGGAAGGTTGTTCACCTATCCTGTTATAATAGAATGTTCCTTTTTTTCCACTAGGGGGCGTTTGTGGAGGGGGATGCATGGTGGGCGCAGGGGGCACCGCAGGAGGGATGGTGGTGGCGGTGGAGGCACGGTTTGCTGTGGCGGGGGCGGCGGGGCGCGGAGGGATGCGGAGGGACGCGGAGGGATGCGGAGGGACGCGGAGGGATGCGGAGGGACGGTCCCTCTGTCCCTCCGGCTGTCCCCGTACTCTCGTTTTCCTACTACTTGCGTCTGCATCATCGCTCAAAGGCTGAGTTTTTTCAAATGTGGGCAAGAAGAGCGCTATTTTTTTGAATGAGTGACAAGAGGGGTGCTAGTTTCTGGATTAGGGGCAAGAGGGGCACTATTTTTTTAACTAAAGAGCAGGAGGGGCAGAGCGCCCCCCTGAAACCCTCTGGGGGAAACTCTGGATATTAAATACGATACAAATGTTTGAAACGTCAACAAGTGATTTTTATTTGTATTTTTATTAATATTCTACTAATAATTTCTGTTCTCGCTTTTTATATAAAAATTATGTCAATATGTATAACTCATGGGTGCAAGTTTGAAATTTGGCCAAGACTGAAAATATTTTGAACTCCCTCGCTCCCTACTGACTGAGCACATACGCATGAAACTTGTGTTTTTTCCAAGACCATCTGATGAAATTAGTCCCCCCCCCCCCTGATCTTTCGATTAAATTTGCAACTTTTCTATGATTTTAAACCGAAACTTGCCATTTTCTACTATTTTTAGCCAAAATTTGCAATTTTTCTATGGCTTTTAGGCAAAATTTGTGTTTTTTCTATGGTTTTCAGCTGAAATCTGCCATTTTTCAACGAAATCTAAGTATTTTATATGATCTTTTGGCAAAATTTGTGTCTTTTTGATGATCCTTTGAGAGAAATCATGTCTTCTTTGCGATCCTTGGACAGAAATTGCACCTTCTTCGTGATCCTTGGTCAGAAATTGCATTTTCCCTGTTATCATTCGATGGAAATCGTAGGGGTTTTTTTGCAATCATTTCACAGCAACCAATTTTTTTCTCAATCTTTTGGCAACATTTGCTTCTTTTCCACGATCCTTTGATTAAATTCACATCTTTATTGCGATCTTTTGACAAAAATTGTACCTATTTTGTATTCTTTGACTGGAAATAGCGTCTTTTTCAAAATCGTTTGACAGAAAAAGCGTCTTTTTCAAAATCCTTGAACAGAAATCGCACCTTTTTGTGATACTTTGACAAAAATTGCGTTTTTCCTGCAATCATTTGATGAAAATAGTGGAATTGTTTTCTATCATTTGACGGAAATCGCGTCTTTTTCTCGATCTTTTGGCACAATTCACGTCTTTTCCACGATTCTTTGACTAAATTCAGGTTTTTTTCCACGGTCCTTTGATTAAATTCACGTCTTTTTGTTGATCCTTTGAAAAAAATTGCACCTATTTAGTATTCTTTGACCGGAAATGGCATGTTTTCCACGATTCTTTGACAGGAATGGCATTTTTTCCTATAACCTTTTGACTGAAAACTCATCTTTTTCACTATCTTTTAAAAGGAATAGTGCTTTTTTGTGATCTTACGACAAAAAGAGCGTGTGTTTCGCGATCCTTCGACAGAAAGAGATTATTTTTCTGCCAGCTTTTGACGACAAACGCGTCTTTTTGCAATCCTTTGACAAAAATAGCACTTTTTTCCATGATCATTTCACGAAAATCATGTTTTTCTTTCTGCGATCCTTTGAAGAAAAGCGTTTGTTTTTTGCCATCTGCTTCTGTCCTCAGAGATTTTTCCGTCTCGTTTCCGTCTTCAGGAATATTTAAAAGACGGAATTCCGTCTCAGGACGGAAAAACTTGCACTCGTGGTATAACTTGGCTATCAGTTTGGCAAAACTGGTTGACATAACCAAATAGTACCTTCTGTTCTACATTTATTTTTATTTATTAAATAATATTAATGATTAAAATGAAATAAAAGATTAAAAGCTAAAATAGTAGTTCGTGATTCATGATTGTTGTTCATGAAATGAGTTACATTCTTATTTCAGCATATTTTTAATGAAATTTTAATTATGTTACAATACTGATAAAGTATATTTGATATAAAATAAAATATTGTGAAATAAAATACTTTATTTAGAACTTAATGTGTACTTTCTGACTTCCGAGTAAAAATTTTATCTGTAAAGTAAAAACATTTGCATCCAAGCTGAAAAGAGAAGACTACAACAATACGTGAGAAACTTAAGAATTTTGCAGTAAAATATGTCCTAAAGAAAGTTTAAAAAAATATTTTTATTTTCACCCCTCTCTTCCCCCCACACACAATAAAAAAGTTCATAATAATTATATGAGAGTAATGTGTTTTTTTTTTGTGTAACTGTATTACATAAAACTTTTATTAAAAACATACTACAAAGAAAAAATAAGCTCAATTTGAGACAAAAGAATGTAATATGGATCATTTTTTAAAAACAAACTATTGCACAACTTTTTAATATAACATTGAATAATGAACAGGAAATCAATCCAAATTTTCAGATTTATTCAGTTTTCTAATTAAACATAGTATCAATGTGACTTGTTTAAGTTTAAACAATTATTTTTCTTAGAAAGTTTATATTGTAGTTGTGACTGGTTACTTTTTTGGTCACTATAATTTGAATAGCTAGTTTGCATATTTATCCAAATAATCTGTAGAATAAACGCCTACAGGCCAGTTTGATTCTACCTGTTGACATTTTCTGAAAGAAAATTGCTAACACTTCAAATTATTTTTTAACATTTTCCTTGAAAATATACAGTACAATTACGTTTATTTTTTTTTATGAAAACTACTTGTTTTATTTTTTAAATGACATTTCTGTTGGTGCAATTGCAAATTACCTTGTGTTTAATTTGTGAAGATTCTTTTTTTCATAAGTTTGTTTTCCTTTTTATATTTTAAATACTTGTCTCAAAAAAGCACATTATTTTATTAGAAAAAAGCATTAACAAAATGAATACCTCTTTAATATTTAGTTTGTTTTCAATATTAATGTATGTCAAATAATGAAATAGAAAAATGTTTATTATTACTGACTCTAAAGTTTTCTTAATGTGCAATTAATCGGTGACATTAAAAATATTCAGAACAGAATATTAATTTGGAAAAATTTCCTATACAGGTCATAACTTCTTAGCTAGTATTTGCCTTCAAAAGAAAATAGATATAAATAAAAGAAATTATTTATTATGATTTATTATGTAGGTCTAGCTGACGATTTCTTATAAGAAGTATAATTATACATCTATAAGTCATGTGCAGTGTTCTCG
>CAXHSM010001698.1:0-16000 GCA_964019185.1 Maratus speculifer
CGATTACGTGGGGGGTTGGTGAGCATAGCGAGCAGGGGGGCGGGGCCCCCCTAGTAGTAAAAAAAAAACTAGCCTTAAAAGGAATGACTCCTGGAATGATGCTGATGTGGAAGATTTCCGGAACTAACGAATCCGGGTTGTCCACTCCTTCCATGAGTCGAATAGACCAATCAGGAAAGGGCTCCGTCTATGCATCGCCATATGGGTTACCATAAAGAGAGGAAAGGTTACCATCGCCAACAATCGCCAACTTGGCGATATATCGCCAAATTTGGCGACCAAAATTAGTTGTCAAAAGTGACGCCAACTTGGCGATAACTGTAATATTTCGCCAAATTTTTAATTTATTTACAACATCAGTCGTTTAATACATCATTTGAGAGGTTTGCAACTGCTTATTCATTTAAAGGATGTCTTGTGTGTTATCCCCCATTCTGCTCCCCAGGGGGGACACATTTTTAATTTCTTCACAACACCAGTCGTGTTACACAAGATTTGAAAGGTCTGCAACTGCTTATTCATATTATGGATGTCTTGGGTGTCACCCCCACACTCTGCTCCCCCCAGGGGGGGGGGGTCACATTTTTAATTTCTTTACAACACCAGTTGTGTGACTAGAGTTGCAAAAAGTTGGTTTATTCCTGGGTTAATTTCAAATAGACCAGGTTTATTCCCAAAAAACCGAATTATTCCAAAAAATCCCGGGTTTTTTCCAGGTTTATTCCTAAAAACCCGGTTTATTCCCGGGTTTTTTCTAACCTTTGCAACACTATGTGTGACACATCATTTGAAAGGTCTGCAACTGCTTATTCATATTATGGATGTGTTGTGTGTCATCCTCCACTCTGCCCCCCAGGGGGGCACATTTTTAATTTCTTTACAACACCAATTGTGTGATACATCATTTGAGAGGTCTGCAACTGCTTATTCATATTATGGATATCGTGTGTGTAACCCCCCCCCTCTGTCCTCAGAGGGGGCGCATTTTGTAATTTCTTTACAACACCAATTGCGTGACACATCATTTGAAAGATCTGCAACTGTTTATTCATTTTATGGATGTCTTGTGTGTCACCCCCACTCTCCCCCCCCCAGGGGGGCACATTTTTAATTTCTTTACAACACCAGTCGTGTGACATCATTTAAGAGGTCTGCAGCTGCTTATTCATATTATGGATGTCTTTTGTGTCGCCTCCCCCTCTGCCCCCCAGGGGGGCAAATTTTTAATTTCTTTACAACACCAGTCGTGTGACACATCATTTGAAAGGTCCGCAACTGCTTATTCATACCATGGGATATTGGCGAGCGCAGCAAGCAGGGGTAGCCAATAATTTGGAATCGCGAAGCGATTACGCGGGGGATTGGCGAGCATAGCGAGCAGGGGGGCGGGGCCCCCCCTAGTATTAAAAAAAAAGTAATATCGGGTACTACTAGGTTATCTCATCAACCAAAAAATTATCGCCAAACTATAAGATCAAATGCCAATAATAGATGATCGTGAATGTCACATTCAATGACATTGTTGTAATTCGTTTATTTTTGATTTATTTATTTTTATTTATTTACTATTATCTGTTTATTTGTTACATTAAATAATTTCAAAATTATGCTAAATTAACTGAATCCCATAACTCTCATAATTAACTATAATCTTAAAAGTAAATCTCCTTCTTGTAAACAAAATTCAAATTCATGCTCATTGCGTTGTGTCTAATGATGCTCCAAAAATATTTTCAATTACATTAAGATAAATGTCTCTTAGTAAGGAAAATAATCAAGACTCTTGGAATTAAAGAAACCAACTCTTAGATTACTAACATAATAGATTTATTTATAAAATTTAACAATTAGTATTTATTTGATTTAGATATATTAAAACACAATTAGTCATATTAATACAAGACTTCTTAGAGCAAATTAAAAATTACAATTAAATATAATCCAACTCGTGCAAATGATATGAATTTCCTTGGGATAGAATTTATAGTACAAATTGATATAGGCATTCCCCAAAACATAATAAACCACACTTACTCCAATTTCTCATACCCCAACCCACTTTTCTGTCTATATAAGCTCCAGCAGAATTACCGTTAGGAATCTCAGAACTGAGCAGATCCTCCATAAGAAACCTTCATGGTCGATTCCAAACATTGCGGCTAGAACAGCGACTCCGGCAAATCTCTCCCAAACGAACATCCCGTAGAAGAAACGAGAGAGCTATCCTCCCTGGCCCGTGACCGCTCATAGGTTGACAATCTATTCCATCCGTATACCTGTCCTCGCCATTAGAAGATGCTCCAGTCCGCTTTCAAAATATGCGCTCTCATCTCTAGTGCGCACCATATAAAAATACAGGATCATTGGCTTCCCGCAAAATCGTCTAACTCCCGTCGGAACCTCCGACAAGAAACATCATAGCCTCCCACACCTAAGAGGCTTATTCGTACGGAATAGCGGAACAAAAGGGCAAGAGCCGTGAGAGCTTCCAAGCCAAAAGAGAATTATAAAAATTCCGACATCAGAGCTTTCTTACGCACGGAGGTGCGAGATAAAAAAAGAAGTGCAAGTGCTAAGGCCGGTAGTCAGCAAGAGAGTGAGAGTGACTTTCTTTAAAATCGCAACCCCCTCTTTCCATTTTTTTTTCTTTAATTAACCGACGGGAGGTTCCTTTAAACACCCCCAAACTTTCATTGGCCAAAATGGTCAACGCCTTTCCTGACGCAGTGAATTTTGAAACAACGCTGACCCCCTTTAACCTCCGCAATCCGGGAGAGTTAAAGCCGGCACCTAAAAGAAAATAACCGTCCCCAAATTCCACCTGCGCGGGATACTTTACGTCAAAACCATATCCCGTCTTCAACTTTATAGATCCCCAAGTCAAAAGTCACATCGGCAAAATCTTTGAAAATGAATTCCTCTTCCGCGCCATTTCCGCGCCGCCTCTTAAGCGGCAAAACACTCAACCTCCCCTAGGAAAATAAGAAGAGATAATTTTAACCACCCCTTTAATGATAAAAAAAAAGAGAAAATTTCAGCAGTCCCTACTTTCTAAAAACACGGATAGCCTTGAGTTTAACTTAATATTTTGATACTATTTTCTCCCTAAAAACCCGTATAAACACACTATAACAATATTGCCCGTGAGATTGAAATCCCTTGCCCCGATTACTTGAATAAAATGTGCGGCCAGTACCCCTTCCTCGGAAATCCCGTGAATTTTGAAATTCCCGTATGTCTCCCCTATCCTCCAATGTATTATCGCGACTCTCATTTCTGAGTCTAGAGTTATTTTCGGTCGACTCATCATTAAATCTTTGACCGGGTATGCTGAAATTGAGGGCATAATCGTTGTATATGACCGGGTAAATTACACCGGAAACAAACAATATCATCTTGTTTCTTTTTTTGCGAATCTTTTTCGAGTTTAGAAATCTTATCTGATAAAATTTGTAACTGATCTTTCAGTTCCCTAGCGAAATCACGAAAATAGTCAGCTTCTGGTTGATTATTTCTATTAATAGTAACCGCACAAGCTAAATTAGAATTATCTATTTGCAAAGCCGTATCGACAGGCATTGATTTATACGCGCGTTCTTCCAATAACGCTATTTCTTCTAATTCTTTTAAATTTTTCGGATTTCTGGCAATTACACCCTTTCTAATCTGGGGAAGTAAATTTTTTTGCAACATGGAAACCAACCATTCCTGTTTTGTTTTTTCCTCACTATCTTTCGGTAAATTATGTGCCGAAATTGCTGCAGTAGCCTTAACATTTGCTTTTGCAATAAATTCTGCTACCGAATGGTCCTGCTGTTGTTTAAATGTCCAGAAATCATTTAAAAGATCCCCTTGATTCCTTTTAGCACCAAATTTTCCCTGCAATACCTCAAATAAGTCCTCCACAGTTTTAATGTTATGCTTAAAATTTAAGAAAGTTTGCAAAGCCAATCCAGCTAATCGCTGTTGAATGGCAAATAATTGATCTTCTTTCGGCCAAAGCAAGAAATCTGCTACTGCCGAAAATTTCGTTTTAAATTGCTCTAAGGACCATGTTATATCCTGCCCCGTAAAAATAGGAATGATATTTTAAGAGTCTAAAATTAATGCGCGCCTTTTCATTGTAGCTTCTATTTCAGCCATCGTTGTGGCGTCCTGAGTGTGTGTTTCGGGCATTTTGAATCACACTCCAATAAAATAATGAGAATTTCGAAAGTAGATTAAATATTGCAAAATACTTGCTAATGTTAAACCAAAGTTAATATATTTCAGACTCCAAGAAATTCACATATAAATATATAAAACAGACAACATACAATTTCACTATGCAATTCAAATATATTGAAAAATATTTAAAACACAAACACTTTATGGCAGAGGTGGGAGAAATATTTAAGACACATAGCAAAAAATTTTAATTCCAATATTGCACTCCCATAATAATAATTATGAAAGTTGATACATAATATATAATCGAATGGCACTTTTATTTACACCTTTTTTTTTTTTATAAAGCTTCCCGATATTAATATTTTACGTAATATCAAGAAAAAATGTAAAGTTAAATTTAATTATAAATTTCGAAAATAAATTGAATTGGAGCACCAAAACCCAGTAAAGGTCAAACTCTAAACAGAATTTATTTGTTACTTAACGGCACCAGTGTTGTAATTCGTTTATTTTTGATTTATTTATTTTTATTTATTTACTATTATCTGTTTATTTGTTACATTAAATAATTTCAAAATTATGCTAAATTAACTGAATCCCATAACTCTCATAATTAACTATAATCTTAAAAGTAAATCTTCTTGTAAACAAAATTCAAATTCATGCTCATTGCGTTGTGTCTAATGATGCTCCAAAAATATTTTCAATTACATTAAGATAAATGTCTCTTAGTAAGGAAAATAATCAAGACTCTTGGAATTAAAGAAACCAACTCTTAGATTACTAACATAATAGATTTATTTATAAAATTTAACAATTAGTATTTATTTGATTTAGATATATTAAAACACAATTAGTCATATTAATACAAGACTTCTTAGAGCAAATTAAAAATTACAATTAAATATAATCCAACTCGTGCAAATGATATGAATTTCCTTGGGATAGAATTTATAGTACAAATTGATATAGGCATTCCCCAAAACATAATAAACCACACTTACCCCAATTTCTCATACCCCAACCCACTTTTCTGTCTATATAAGCTCCAGCAGAATTACCGTCAGGAATCTCAGAACTGAGCAGATCCTCCATAAGAAACCTTCATGGTCGATTCCAAACATTGCGGCTAGAACAGCGACTCCGGCAAATCTCTCCCAAACGAACATCCCGTAGAAGAAACGAAGAGAGCTATCCTCCCTGGCCCGTGACCGCTCATAGGTTGACAATCTATTCCATCCGTATACCTGTCCTCGCCATTAGAAGATGCTCCAGTCCGCTTTCAAAATATGCGCTCTCATCTCTAGTGCGCACCATATAAAAATACAGGATCATTGGCTTCCCGCAAAATCGTCTAACTCCCGTCGGAACCTCCGACAAGAAACATCTTAAGCTGCGTTTTCACGGGCCTACCCAAGCGCTAACTTTCCCAACTCTTTACCTAAGCACAAGATTTTAGGTAGTTAGAACGCGATTTTGTAGGTTTGATTCATGTTCAAACCTAAGCAGAAATTACCTAAGCGCAACCAATCAGAGAATAGCTTTCGCTAAATATGGCGGCGAGTTAATATGTCAATTTAGTATTTATGTTTTAAATAGCTTTTTTTTTTTTAAATTTAATATTAACTTTGTTTATGTATCAAAATCTCATTTCGTAATTGCAGAAAAATGGTATTTCATTAATGTTTATGTGCTAATTATATAGTTTGTTCAAGGATTTCGTTTCATTATAATAATGATGATATTATTTTATTGAAAGTTAACAGTGCAAAGAATAAAAGTATTTTTTTTTAAGAATATTTGTTTCTTAAAGTTAATTATTTGCTTAGTTGATTATATTCGATTGTTCGATAGGGTACTTTTGATGTATGATCTTTTGATCTGAGTTTTAAAATCGAAAATTAGTTATACTCAAGCTTCAATACAGTTGTTTATAGTTTATAATTATACATATTTATAAAGACATGCAATACAATCATAGTTGAAAATTGTGCAAACAACAAAATTTATTCAAAATGTTATTATTCATAACTTTTGTAATTAATACTAAAATGTCTTTCTGTTTATGAATCATTTCATCTTATATCTTTACTAATTTTATAATTTCCAATGCATATACCTTCATACAGCAGTGTAAAATAAAAATATTTACTGAAATTTGAAGAACTTTTTAAAGCTGTTATCTTAAAATATACACTTAAAATATCTTTTGCTAATTCTAAATGAACTTAGTAACAAGCTATTAATTTATAGTAAAGTGCTATGAAGCTACATTGAATTACGAAGCCACTTCAGAAGTCAAGGAACTAAGATACAGAAGAAGTCTTCAGTTGGAATATTTGACAGCAGGGTACATTTTCAGGCAGACTTTTCATTTGATTTTTCTGTCTGTTAACGTAACCTGCTAGCTCTTGAGACATCTTTTAAGCCACAGGAAACTTTTCATTGAAGCTGCAACTTGTGTTGATGGATGTTTTTCATAGCACATTAATATGTTGATACTAAGTTCATTTGGGATTTTCAAATGTTATTTTACTTTTATTTTTTTAGATAACAACACTAATAAAATGTTTTGTTTCAGTGTAAATATTTTATATGTTTGTCTGAAAATTTTATATATATTCGAAATGCAAGTGTTTTTCAACTATAGGGACCTTGGTATGAAAAGGAAAATTTATCATACATATTTTCTGCATAAGTTTAACTAGAGGGAGATGTCTATTTATGATAAGCATTGTAATATATTCTAATGCACTTTTTTACCCATGTGAGTTTCATACCAATGTTATACATATCTTTTTAAAAACTAAGGATACAATAAATGCTCTCCGTTTGGTTCGGTCATACTACCAAATATTGGGCCAAACTGAAGATATTCTTACATAACTAATTTTATTGCATGTCTTTATAAATATGCATAATCATGAACTATTAACAACTGTATTGAAGCTTGAGTATAATTAATTTTCGATTTAAAAACCTATGAGCTACAGTAAACATATTTCTTAGCACTTATAATTATTTTAACTGAGCAAAGAGATATTTAATTCAAAATAGATCAAAAGTACCCTATCAAACAATCGAATATAATCAACTAAGCAAATAATTAATTTTAAGAAACAAATATTTCATACAGAAGATTAATATGTTGAAAATCTCAATAAAATATCTTCATTATTGATAAGGTTACATACAAAAACTCGAGTTCAGTTTGCAGCGAGTCACTGAATATTTTTTATTGACTCTTGTTATATTTCTAATAGAAAAGTGAATTGCGATACTGTTTTACAGTACAAAAAATGTTTATCTTGATTGCCTTATAAAATTTTATGAATACTCCGTATGTTTACAACTTCTGAAAACAATTACCCCCTCTAGTGCATTTGAAAACTTAATATATAAATCAAAAGCAGCAATAAAGATCTTTTGGCTGAGTGTCCACCTTTTTATTGGTTTTTTTTTTCCTTCCTTTAGTATTTTCTGAAAAATTTACACTTATATGACTATCAATTTTTCTTAAAAGTCTAAAAATATCTTTTTCTTTTCAATTTAAAAATATTTGATTCAAACACAAAAGTTTTTAAAAATTATTTTAATTTGTATAAGAAGCTATGGAATTTAACATTTTATTAATTTAAAAGCTTTTAAGACTATTCTCTTCTTGAATAATAAATGAAAGCATATATTCCTTGTTGTGTAATGTTTACTTGCAAAATGAAGTATTTCATGTTGGTATATGGTTATGTATTTTGAAAGGAAATAAGTTTATGGAAGTATTTGTGCTAAATATGAAATAATATTGCTTTAAGATTTAATATATAAATATATATTTAAACTCTTTAATACTGGAATATTTAGCCAGTTAAATATTTTGTGTTTGTATGTCGAATATTCAGTATTCGGCCAAAATGACCAATAGGTGTATACCTATAAATACCTTTTAAATGTGATAGAAATAATTTTAACAAATATTTTGTTTTTATCATTTTTTTTCATTGAAAAAGAAAATAAAACTTAACTTTATTTAGTTTGTGTAAAAATTATTTTAGATAAATGTATTTTCTATGCATGTTCTCTTTAATCAAATCTCTTTCATACTGAATAATCAAATTACTGATAATCAAATTTTAAAATAGCATACTACAACTGTAGAATTCAGCATAATTTTACAACAATATGTAGGGGAAAGTGGGGCTGTAGGATTTTCTCCTTGTGTATTCTAAGTATTTCATCAATTACACACTAGATGAACTAATGGCAGCACAATTTTCAGTTGTAAAAGTTTTTGATCTGCATTAGCTTACAGTTGTATTAAAGTAAACGATAAATTCAAAATTAGACTGTATACCTAGGCATTATTTGTTTCGTATTGTATTGTTTTATAGCTGTCCCATGCCATGCATTTTTTTCTCTATTAGAAAGGTATGGGAGATATTTTGAAACTTTTCTTTAATTAAAAAATTGCTTCTGCAAATTATGTTTTTATATTGTTCAAAGATATTAGAAAGTGTTTCATTTTGTATTGAATTTTTTTTTTTTTTTTTTTTGACAAACAAAGTTGATTTTCTTATGTTTGTAAAAAAGTATCCCATTCTTCCTCACTTTCCTCTATTATTAAAATTTAAGGATTGAATTAAAAAAAATATATATTTTTTGATATATTTTTTGAAAATTTGACACTATTTTTAACAATGTGTCAACTTGTTTCAACAATATCTCACCATCACAATTTAAAAGTAATGTAATTTTAAGAATTTTATTCATGTAAACATTTGAGATTTTATTGCATAATTATAGAAATATTTCAGTATTGATGAATCCAGTGAATTTTAATCCTTTAAACGGTGCAAAATATTCAATTCATATTTAACAATTCATAAAATAGTATTTATAAAGGGTATTGGTATGAAATTATTTATTTGACAAATTTACATATTTATTTATCTTATTCACTTCAAAAAGTTAATTTTAATATTGATTTTGTGTTAAATCAGCCATTGTTTCTGAAAGTTAAGCTATGGAAAACCCCAATTAAGCCATTTAATGGGTTAAATAAAGGAGAAAATGAAAAGTGTTTGATTGTAGAGTAACCTTCGCATAAAAATATTTTATGGTCATGCACCAAGCTTTTGTTGTGAGTGTGTTATGCTGTTCAGTTCTTTACATGACAACAAAAAAGAAAACTAGTCTGTTTGGATCCCGACTACTTTTCTTTTCACTGTAACAATTGATGTGGTATGGAAATTTCTTTACCGTTTTATGATTTTCATAAGATATCAGGAGATCAGAAGTGATCAGGATGTTTTTGTCAACAAATTAATTTCCATTTATTTGTTTTGTTAATGACCACAAAAAGTTTGGAAAAGAAAGTTAAAAAAATTATTATGTGGGTTTTTAAACAGTATGGAGTTAATTTTATTTGCTCATCCAAAAAACACTATATGAATTTCAACTGGTCTTTCTTTTACAAGTGATCTGCAGTCATCATGCCCAGTAGCAGAAAATTCACTGAATGTCTGCGACAGACAGAAAATAATCTGCAGGTAAAATCTTACAAATGAGCCATTAATTAATTAATCGCTTACTTTTAATGTCTCTATGCATTTTACTCATTTTTATAAATAATAAATATCTTAATTTTGTGATAAATGACAAAGATCTAAACATAATATAAAGAAGGGAAAATAAAATCTGTGACGCACGTCTCCCGTCTCGAACTTTCTGCTACCGGGGTCATCAAAAAAAGAAAGAAGTGGAGATGGATATGTCATCAAAGTTCACTGGTATAGTGTGACTTCTAGACATCTGACAAAAGTTGTAAAACATGAAAAGTTTCATGATCAAGAAAGATAATCAGTTTGGATCTTAAAGCTCCTAACAAAACTCTTGACATTGAAAGCTTTTATGTGGCCAGGTGGTCCATTTCATATTTTATGACTTTTTATCGATATTGTTGACACATAAATCTCCATCTCTTTCATTGATAACCACAAAATGCTTGGAAAAGAAAAGACGACTGACATACCAGTTTTTTGTAGGGTGAAGCAAATAAAATGACATTGAATGCACCTAAAGAACTTGGGGGGGGGGGGGGGGCTGTGCACATCACAGAAAATAGTTTTAATTACACCTATAATTTTCTGACAACCTATTCACCATTTTCTTATATGTAAGAAAATATTTATATTATTAATTAGATGTAAAGAAACTACTTATCTTGCTATATACAAATAAAATATATAAAATTAATAATATACATGGTTCTTTTATACTGACTTTTTTAAAGGAACAAAAGTAGTTTTCATGGCCGGGATCTAGATAGAATTTGTGTTGTTGGCAAAACAAGATTGACCTGTCAGAAAATTTTATCACTTAGAAAATGGAAAGCTTTGTAAAAATGCCGAATTCTGATTGTTTATTGTTGTTTTACTATCTCTTTATTCGCAAATTCCACGAGAATACTGGACATTAGATGAAAACAAGGTATTGATTTTAGCTTGTTTCGAGAAAAGCTTCAAATTTTTTAATTACTGAATCATTTGCCACATGTGATATCTGGAAGCTGAAGGAATTTTTTTGTTTGTTTGCTAGATTTTTAGTTTGGAACATGTGATTTCTTTTCTTGAACAAAAGTAATAAGTAGAATAAATAAAAGATTCTTTTTATAAGATTTTTAATGTTAATGAAGAAGCAAAGGTAGGTGAATTTTAATTGATTTTATTTGATGGTTATTGTATTTTTTTTGTTTTAGAAACTGGTGTATATAAAGTTCTGTATATTTAACATGAAAAAAATTCTTAAAATCAGAAAATGGAGATCTGCAAATTTTAAAAAATTGAAAAATATCGAGAAAACTGTTTGCATAGCAAAAATTTGCGGTAAAAGAAGTTAACTAGTTGTAAATTATTTGTAAAAGTTTATTTTATTAAAGCAGTCATCTCTGAAGCTGTGCATATCGCTAACTGTCTGCCAAAACATGCGCATTGTGATTGGGGAGAATTTCAAAGTTGCTGAAAACTCCGTTGGCACTCATGGGTGCTTGCCGCATGTTAAAAAAATCGCCAAAATCAAGTGCCTTGGCTGTTCTAAGAACATGCCAAAAAAAAAAAAAATCTACACCTGTGTGCTTCTCTCAGCAATTCTTTTTTTAGGAATTTATTTTAACCACTTCAACGGCTGCCTCGAGATAAGTTGGGGATTAAAGCACTGTTTCCCCATACTCATCGCCGGTTAAGTGGTTAAGTAATAAGTGAATTTTAAAACATTTTCTGTTAACCACTTGTTAAAAAGCAAATATTTCTTAAGGTTACAATAACAACAAGCGGAGTTAATTATACATCAAACTGTGCCATTAAAATATGCCAACTGGCAGTAAAACTGTAACAACAAAATATTTTAAATAATTTGAAGGCAAGAAATGAAACATAAATAAAAATGATGAAATAATTTTTATTTACAAAAATAAAGAAATAATTTTTGTATCTGTTTTTATCAACTAATAATTTAGCATTAAGTAAATTCTATTAAACTTTGAAAAAATAATTTAAAAATTCTGAATTCATAGTTTAAAAACTGGTTTTTAGTTTTTTACCTTTTCTGTTGTCATATCAGAAAAAAAGAAAGAAAAAATAATTTCTTTAATAAATTCAGCAGTTTATGCTTTCTACCAAGTCATTGTGATGAATTTTTCATAATTAGAGCCATGCCAAATTAATGAAGAGAAGTTTTTTGATCCATCATGAATTACCGTCTTGAAATTAGGCATGATATTTATAAATATTTTAAATTTATGAAAGAATGGTTAAAAATATTTTTTTTCTACTTTTATATTTATTTAGTAATAACGTTTAATTTTTAAACAAATTGAAAAGAAATACCTTACACAATGTGTTTCATTGACATATTATGGATAGAGATATATTAATTAGTGTAATCATTATTATGCCATTTGTACAAATTGAACAATTTTCCCATCATTTTCGACAAATTTATGACATTTGCGCACATGAAATAACCTGATCAAAGTGTGTAACTTATCACTTTTTCATAAGTGAAAATTTACTTGTGTGTTTTTTAATACATTAATCATAGTAACTGTGTGCTTTTATGTATTTTCATTTTGAAATTTTGATAAAAAATGATTTTTGGAGCATTATTTAAAGCTGTTTTAGTAAGAAAAACAGTCAAAACTTTCTATTATTTTTTATACGAAATATTTACGATTATCACGACGAACGTAAACAAAAGTTATTTGTTTATTATTTTATATCAGCTGATCAGTCTGTAGATTGTTAAAGCCCTAAAGTAGACGCTTGCGCAGTGAAGACTTGCCTTTGATTGGTTGGCATAAGGATTTATCCGTAACCAGTGAAAACGCTCTTAGGTTAGGTTTTGGGTAATTTGGGTAAGTTAGGTAGTTAGAGCGGCCCATGAAAACGCACCTATAGCCTCCCACACCTAAGAGGCTTATTCCTACGGAATAGCGGAACAAAAGGGCAAGAGCCGTGAGAGCTTCCAAGCCAAAAGAGAATTATAAAAATTCCGACATCAGAGCTTTCTTACGCACGGAGGTGCGAGATAAAAAAAGAAGTGCAAGTGCTAAGGCCGGTAGTCAGCAAGAGAGTGAGAGTGACTTTCTTTAAAATCGCAACCCCCTCTTTCCATTTTTTTTTCTTTAATTAACCGACGGGAGGTTCCTTTAAACACCCCCAAACTTTCATTGGCCAAAATGGTCAACGCCTTTCCTGACGCAGTGAATTTTGAAACAACGCTGACCCCCTTTAACCTCCGCAATCCGGGAGAGTTAAAGCCGGCACCTAAAAGAAAATAACCGTCCCCAAATTCCACCTGCGCGGGATACTTTACGTCAAAACCATATCCCGTCTTCAACTTTATAGATCCCCAAGTCAAAAGTCACATCGGCAAAATCTTTGAAAATGAATTCCTCTTCCGCGCCATTTCCGCGCCGCCTCTTAAGCGGCAAAACACTCAACCTCCCCTAGGAAAATAAGAAGAGATAATTTTAACCACCCCTTTAATGATAAAAAAAAAAGAGAAAATTTCAGCAGTCCCTACTTTCTAAAAACACGGATAGCCTTGAGTTTAACTTAATATTTTGATACTATTTTCTCCCTAAAAACCCGTATAAACACACTATAACAATATTGTCCGTGAGATTGAAATCCCTTGCCCCGATTACTTGAATAAAATGTGCGGCCAGTACCCCTTCCTCGGAAATCCCGTGAATTTTGAAATTCCCGTATGTCTCCCCTATCCTCCAATGTATTATCGCGACTCTCATTTCTGAGTCTAGAGTTATTTTCGGTCGACTCATCATTAAATCTTTGCCGGGTATGCTGAAATTGAGGGCATAATCGTTGTATATGACCGGGTAAATTACACCGGAAACAAACAATATCATCTTGTTTCTTTTTTTGCGAATCTTTTTCGAGTTTAGAAATCTTATCTGATAAAATTTGTAACTGATCTTTCAGTTCCCTAGCGAAATCACGAAAATAGTCAGCTTCTGGTTCAAATGTTCTTTAAAAGTGCTGTTTATGAAAAAGGCATCCATAATATAATATTGTATTGTTTAATTGGATCATTCGAGACAACAGCTCAGTCGTTATAAGTCTCAAAAATCCCCCCTCCAAACATATAATATTGTAATTCCCATTTATCTGGTTGCTGAATGACATAATTTTCCTCATTTGAAATTTCTCTTATTTTGATTTAGACATTAATTTTTATCATATATTATTTTCTGTCATTTTATTTACATTATTATTATTATTTCTCAGTAAGTATATATTTTTTAACTCAATTAGTGCATAATTATACGCAATCATTTTAGAAAATAAATTTTTTTTATCGAGAGAAAAGCTAAACTGTGTTGCCACCATTTTGAAGAAATGTCATGAAAAAGCTTTTAAAATTAAAAATAAAATATAAAAATGGAAATAAATTAAAAAATAATTAAAATGGGCACAACTACAAATAAATAGCTTTCATTAAAAAATATAATTATCAAAATCGGTTGACTAGAAAATTCAGGGCTGATGACACGACATTTTTAGCTTGTCTGAAAGAAATAGCCTCGGAGGCTAATAAAGAAATTTACAAAAAATTCTATAATATTTTAATATTACCAGGGGTGATTCTGGATGAAAATTTTTTGTCGGAAATTCGCATCGCATTTTCGGAAATCGGGAGAGGTGGGGGGTGTCGTGAGTTCCCCCCCCCCCTCCCCCTCCAGCGATCTTCGGACAAAATCGGCGTTTTCCCGCTATCTTCAGGCGAAGCCAGCAATATTTTAGCAAAATCGGCGATTTATTGCGATCTTTTGCCGAAATCGGCGATTTATTACGATCTTTTGCCAAAATCGGGGATTTTTCACGATTTTTGACAAAATCGGCGTTTTTCCATGTTTTATTTAAGTGAAATTGCCGTTTTTTCGGCGATCTTTTATCGAAAACGGCGTTTTTTCCCGGGATCTTTTAACGAAATCGGCGTTATAACCGCAATCTTTAGACGAAATCGACGTTTTCCCGCCGTCTTCAGGAGAGTTTTATTTGCGATATTTGGTGAAATCGCCGTTTTTTCCGCGATCCGCACAGGAAATTCGCGTTTTTCATCGATCTTTTGACAAAATTCGTTTACAAAAACATTGACGAAATCGTCGTTTTCCACGAAATATTGACAAAATGTATGCTATTTCGGCGATTCTATCATAAAATTTGCATTTCTACGCAATTGTTTTTTCCGCGCGCAAAACCGTACAAGTTGGGAACTATGCGGAACTGATAACCCAATTTCAAATTTTCGGAAGAGAGAGCCTTAAATTTTCGGAAATTTCAGAATTTTCGGACGAGAATCACCTCTGAATATTACTTTTCAAAGTATTTTTAAATAAGTAATATACTGCAATAACTTAAAAATTATCTACTACTAAATACAAAGAGAAATGCTTCTTGTAAAAATATATAAATAAATAATTGAAGCATAAAAATAACAGAAAATAAATTTAATAAAATATCTTGTATAATTCTTTTACATTTTTTTTTTTTTTTTTTTTTTTTTTTTTTTTTAAGGAGAACACCTACAGAGGGCAAGACATTTTCTAGGACTTCCTTGGGGAAATATGTTTCTAAGAAAGGAGTTAATTTTGCTACAAGGAGTTATTATATTTGCTACAAAATTTAGATTAATATCCAAAAGCAATTTTTTTGCCCTTTCTTATGCTCAAATGTCAATTTTGTTCCCATATACTTATGGTGAAAAATTAAACTAGCACTGCATTAAATGAGATTTGAATATTGCATTTGTGAATTTCCATGATATTTCCATCATTAAATAAACATAAGCAAATTTTATGAGCAGCTGCAATAGAATAGTCACGTTTTTTTCTTTTATCTAAAGCAACAGCAATAGATTTTAACATTTGTAACAAATATTTAACTTCTTTATAAATTAGGATATTTATTTACAAATAAAAAACAACTGCTATGTCCTTAATATCATTTTCATAATTTTCAACTATCTGCAAATAATATGGCTGATTATTCATGAAAGATTCAAAACTGTCAAATTTTAATACATATTAATTTATTTTTTAATTAAAACTATTCACAATATTTTATTTGTTATTTATCCTGAATAAAATGTATAGAAGCAATTTAGTACTACTAAAAATGTCTCAGACTAAATCATGAAATGAATTTATGCCAGTTTCTGCCAGTTAGAACCAGTTATAACCACTTTCTGTCACTGGTATGATAGAAACCATTTTCTGCCGGCAAAAACTCAGACCTGTTCCAAACAAACAACAGAG
>CAXHSM010001699.1:0-75000 GCA_964019185.1 Maratus speculifer
ATACGAATTGATATATGTATAGGCTGTTACAACTTTGGACATGTTGAATATCATTTTAAAAACGATTTTCGTGGTGCCTCGTAATATTTATCTCACGACTGAGGAGATTATAAGAAATCATTTCACTCACAAATTACCATGAACGCTAAGACCACAACTTTTATTTATTTATTTATTTATTTATTTTTTTGTATGTGTTTGTTTGCACTGATAATCCGACTATTTCAGATGCACAGTTAGAGATATAAAAAATGTGTGAGGTTGATCTTAGGCAGTCAGTCGGATTATTTGAAGAAAGCGTTAATATTTGATGAAAAATAATCAGACACATTAAGTATATTAAGTTTTAATAATTTGTAAGAATGAAAAAAAGAAATTTACTGATACTTTTTAGTTTTATAAGAAATCATTTCATTCTTAAATTACCATTAACGCTCAGCTGCCACAAATGTTTTTAGCGTATGTGAATTATATATATATATATATATATATATATATATATATATATATATATATATATATATATATATATTACAAATTTTAAATTTTTTTCGCCAAAACTAACCTTTATACTATCTTAATTTTCTTATAATAATATTCCGTACTTCAAATTATTAAATTAAAATCTTGTTTCTAGATCTAATCTGTTAATCTTTATGCAGACGATATAAATTCTTAATTCGCCTTAAAAAACATTATTCCAGTACACGTAAATTTAAAAAGATGGCTCTAAATTAAAAATATTCTTAATTAAACTTTATTCCGTAATATTCCAAATAAAACTCATTTTTTGTATGTTTTTATCAACCCTTTTAAAAAAAGTCTTATTAAATTTATTCCAAAACCATACCTTTCAAAAGATATCATTATTTTATTTTATCTATTTATTTATTTATCGCCAAAACTAACCTTTATACTATCTTAATTTTCTTATAATAATATTCCGTACTTCAAATTATTAAATTAAAATCTTGTTTCTAGATCTAATCTGTTAATCTGTATGCAGACGATATAAATTCTTAATTCGCCTTAAAAAACATTATTCCAGTACACGTAAATTTAAAAAGATGGCTCTAAATTAAAAATATTCTTAATTAAACTTTATTCCGTAATATTCCAAATAAAACTCATTTTTTGTATGTTTTTATCAACCCTTTTAAAAAAAGTCTTATTAAATTTATTCCAAAACCATACCTTTCAAAAGATATCATTATTTTATTTTATCTATTTATTTATTTTCCCTCCGTCAACCTTTGATAATGTGCATATCAATAAATTCATTTCTTTTTTTTTCTCTTAAAATTAATCATCTATCTATAAAAATCGTCTGCCTAAGAAATTCTGAGTCGATTATAAATTGGTTAAATAATTTTTTTTTAAATAAAATTATCGTCTGTGGAAAATAGTCTCGTAGCTGGACAAGAATTCTGTTTACATAAAAGAATGATGGTTTGAGGTTAGAGAATGTTCTAGAATTTTCTTTTTAGATTTAAAAGAGGAATCTCGAGAGGTGGTAGGAGAGATGAGAAGAAGGATTTTTGGGTGCACTCTTTCATGAGTACGACTTGATGTAGTAAAGTATGGAATATTTTTTGGATGTTTCGGTAAAATATCGTCTGCAACAGGAGCTTTTCTCTCTATTATAGCTACAGTTTAATAAAATGAACTTGCAGCAGCCAAGGAGTGATTATTTTGACCTTCTACATTTATTTATTTTGTTTTTTTCTCGCTGGCCATGACTTCTGTGCGGAGTAAGGGAAACCTGGCGATGATGTTTCTGCCCCCCCCTAACTTCAAAATGTCACAATCTACTCAAAAGTCGACAGGATACGAACCTGTGCGGGGATAAATTTACGCATACTGGAATAATTCTTTTAAGGCGAATTAAGAATTTATATCGTCTGCATAAAGATTAACAGATTAGATCTAGAAACAAGATTTTAATTTAATAATTTGAAGTAAGTACGGAATATTATTATAAGAAAATTAAGATAGTATAAAGGTTAGTTTTGGCGAAAAAATTTTAAAATTTGTAATATATATATATATATATATATATATATATATATACAGAGAGAGAGAGAGAGAGAGAGAGAGAGAGAGAGAGAGAATGAGAGGCATTATATTATGACCATGAAATAGTTTGTTTAATACGAAATAGGATCAACTTTAGCCCTCAAACCGCCAACACCCGACTTGGTAACGGGAAGAACTCGATAAAGTTCTTATAGATAGTCTGAGGTGTCTGGTACCAAGCACACAACCATCTGGTCCTGCGACTCTCGCATACTTCGAGCTGGTACCGTCGCAACACGAATTGAGATTTCCAGATAGAACCACAAAAGACCTATTGGATGCAAGTCTGGGGAGTTTGGAGACCAGAATATAAATTGAAACTCACTAGAACGTTCCTCGAACGACTCCTTGACAATTCGACTCGTGTGACAATGCGCATAATCCTGTTGGTAAATTCAAAAACCTAACGGAAACATTGTTGTCATGAATAGGTGCACCGGATGTGTAACAATGTTCAGGTAGCGCACAAATGTCCTGTATTGTTCCATGGAAATTATTGGTCCTAATATGCTCCCCAAAAACATGGCCCACACGATAATATATCCACCACGGGCTTGTCTGACCAACTGTGCTTCCGGGAGCCAGGGTTACAGTTGGAAATTGGCATATCAGCAATCTCAAATCGATGTGATGGATCAAAAAACGTGATTCGTCGGACCATGCAACTTTACCCCATTATTCTATGGTCCAATTCCAGTGGTCATGGGTCCATTGCACAAGCTGCTGGCGATGATGTGCTATCAGCGCAGAAACATTTTTAGGCTGCCAACTGCGTAATCCAATACGCATCAGTGCACGTTTGTTTTGTTTTTGTCTGGGACGCCAGTGTTATATTAAGGCCAAAACAGATCTGACCACTTCTTGTCGACTCGTTTGTTGTGGTGAAGCGGTGTTTTTGATCTTTAATGAGTTTTGCAGGAAAGGGTTGGTTGTCCCGCAAGCGGCAAAAGAGGAATCTTTCCGTGACCTGCTTATCTCCCGATTCTTTTATTCCCTCCCCTTCGTTCT
The DNA here is from genome assembly GCA_964019185.1 of Maratus speculifer. Taxonomy (NCBI): domain Eukaryota; kingdom Metazoa; phylum Arthropoda; class Arachnida; order Araneae; family Salticidae; genus Maratus; species Maratus speculifer. The sequence goes on from CAXHSM010001699.1 coordinate 3,085, forward strand.
ATTATGAAGAAACCGCAAATAGGCCCTATACAAAAGACTCTTCCAAGAATTTAGTTGACGGAAAGAGTATTGAAATCTGAATGGAGCCTTATGGGTCGCCAATGCAGCAGACGACACATTGCTGGCTGGAGACTTGTCGTTTTACCATCCGTTCACTACTTTTCATACGTTCTTAAGGGTGCATTTCGATTCAAACTGCTTATTTTCCGATTTATTTTGAATTCATTTTTGCTCTCAAATGCACCAAACTTTCAAAATCTCTTATTTGGAAAGTACACAAGGTGCCGTGATTGTCCATTCTTTGATAAATGCAGAAAATATTGCAATAAAAGCAATCAAAAACGGCATTTCGTATTGATTTTTCCCTAGCGGGAGATCTGGGAACGAAAAAAAGGGTCATCCTGAAAAGGTAATTGTTTATAACTCAAATTCTAATGAATGGAGCGTAAAAATACATCACACGGCACCTCATACGTCCCTTCAAGAATCCCATCAGCAAGTTTCATGTTTCTACTTTTAAAAATGCGTCTGAAATTGTATTGGAAAATTTCGAGCTGTTGAAGGTGAAAAAGCGTTTTTTCGAATACACCCTTAAAATGACTTCACATGAACGGACACCAAACACGCAGTTTCCGATTTCGACTTTTCCAGTCGCCGAGCCATAACTTTATCAAAATCGGATAAATCTGTTGCTTTTCCCATTATTTCCCTAATCACACTATGTTTTGAAATAAAATCCATGGGTCATTTATATACTCCAACATGTGCAGCGTAGGCGCCGGGGTTTTGTTTCTGGACGAGCTAATTGTTATAGATGGTGGATGATCATGATGTAATGGCTCTTTGGTGTGTATATATATATATATATATATATAAAGTAAATTTATGTTTTTAATAAATTATGATACTATTGAAGAAATTTTTAGATTACTTCTAACATGCTTTTAAGAGAAAAAAGAAAGAAAGAAAAAAAAAAGGAAAATTCCTGAGTTTAGTTTTAAAATGCTTCTACTTTTGCTATTTTACTTTTTTTTTTAAAGTCAACATTTTTCAGTGCATAAACAAATAGTTAAAAAAAAATCTATTTAACATTTTACTATGTACTGTATGCCAAATGAATAATTCAAGTTTGCTAATTTGAACTTTAATGAAGCTGTTAATTTGATCGTTTTGAACTGCTTTTTGTGAATATTTCAAGTTAGAAAAGCAGAAACAGCTGCATGTACTGAAATATTTTATGCTTCTTAGGTCTGATTAATGCAAAAAGCTAATGAAAAAAAAAAAGATAAAAGAAAACAATTCTTGTCTTAACGAAGTTAACGAACTTGAACTTTGAGAATCGAGCTACATGTTTGGCTAATTGCAAAATTTAAGAGATTGACAAGTAATGCAATCAAGGAAAATAAGAATTTCATGCCACCTTTTCTTTTAACTAAAATTTTTACAAATAATTGCTTTTTTTTTTTTTTTTTTTTTTTTTTTTTAGTTTGAAGATACTGAATATAGAAAAAAAAATTCAGAATTAAGAAAGGCTAAGCAGTGAAAGAACACTGAGAAATTGACGTCAGATAGTTAAGATTTATGAATTTTGTATAAGTACACTATTAATAATAAAATAATAATGACTTCTATATTTAAAGCGCAAAACCAAATTCTCAAGACTGATCTCGACTGATATGAGCATGCGCAATGATCATTTTAGGATTCTGTTTTGTATCTGGAGAATTTTGAATATCAGTTTTGAAGTGGTTTCATTTCAAAGAATGTTAGGCAAAGTCAAGAAGGGTGAACTGAATGGTCTGAAGTCTAAAGCACCAGAAAAAGGAATTCTGGTTCTCTAAAGGAAGTGTGAGTTTGAGCATCACTCCTGGCATAAGGATTTTCTCTGTTATTGTTAGTGTTCCTATGATTCGGTTCGATATTGTAAAATAACTTTTATTATAAATTTAGAAAGAAAGTTCGAGAAAATTAAGAAGACAAGTTTGAATTTAATGTTTTTTCTTCAGTATTATTCATACCTTGGAGGCGAACATCACGTATATATGTCGCGTACAATGCTCAGAATCCTTGGTTATTCCCACCAGTTACTTTTATTGTAAATTTTCCCCTTATTTAATCGGGGAATTTTCCTGATTTGACTGGGCAAAAATTTCTGTTTTTAAAGACAGGTGATAAAAGATAAGAAATTCTGTAAAAGACTCTTGTCGCGAAGGGGTTATGTAAGCTTCACCTATAAAATGACCTACATTTTTTACATTAATGATTTTGCATTCAAAATTTTAAACTAAACGCTTCGTCTTATTGATTAAATAAACTGAAATGATCTAAGATTTCCGGGATATATTTTTTATTTTGATTAACTGTTAAGGCATATATACTAAGAAAATAGGTAATTGTTTTCCGTAAAAAAAGACAAATAAATAATAAAACTTTCCATGTAAAAATTGCAGTGTCATCTATTGGCATTTAAACGCAATTAATTGTTTGCATATACAATAAATAAATAAATAAATAAATAAATTAATTAATTAATAAATAAAAAATAACATCAAAAGTTTTTATATTTATGAAAATTTTAAGAAGAAAAAACTTTCTCTTGTTGTTCAAAAAGTTGCTCTTTTTTGGATCTGAAAACTTAACCCTTTGTATAATCGTGTTGCATATCTGCAACATATCCAAAAAGTCAATATTATTTCGGCATTAAGCAGTATTAGATCAATACAAAAGTAGGCAATATTTAATTTTTATAGATTAATGGATATATAAAAACGAATTAATAACAGATTCTTCTCCACAATACAACTATTATAAATTATGATAGTTTAACATAAATGACATGTCACCTTTTCAGCCATTAAAGGCAAAAAAAAAAAGAAAAAAAAAATTCTGTTGCTAAACAATTGCAAACACGAGAAAAATATACAACGATATTTTTTATCTCTTTTAAAATCTTCAAACTGAAGTTTAAGATCAGTTTTTTCTTTTCTGTGTAAAAATAACATGCTTCTTGTAAAAATAAATAAAATAAAATAAAATAAAATGAAACAGAAAATTCATTGTTATTATAGTATTATGGAAACATTAATATTTTCATTAAAAATTATCTGCATCATAAGTAACTGCATAAATAATTCTTTTAACGTTTCATTTTTATAAATTAAGACATATTTTTTCCCTCTTAAAAACATTATATATAAACTAGACGGTTGCCCGCCCTCAGTAGCCCGAAGACTATCTGAATGCCAGTTCTACAACCCCACACATTCACGTTTCTGTGCCATGTCTCGTCAGTTTCCGGCAGATATGTTTGATCGGTGTTCTGGGGTTTCGTTTGCATATCTTTTTTTATTGTTAATGAAGAGGTCTTCCATTTGTTCTTCCATCTGTTCTTCTTTCTGTTCTTCCATCTGTTCTTCCATTTGTTCTTCCATTTGTTCTTCCATTTGTTCTTCCATTTGTTCTTCAATTATATTCGACGATTCACTGTTTGAGAGCCTATCTGTCCTTTTATTTATAGAAGTTCAAAATGAAAAAAGATTTTCTTAGCAGACGATTTTTTGTGATAAATACATTATCTGTTTTATATTTCTTCTGCTTTATTCCTTTTATTTATAGAGTTCAAAATGAAAAAAGATTTTCTTAGCAGACGATTTTTTGTGATAAATACATTATCTGTTTTATATTTCTTCTGCGTTTACCTAAGCTGTGTAAAATCTCTATAAATAAAAGGTATAGAGGATGAGAGCCTATCTGTGCCTCAATTATCCTCAGAATTCCTTTTATATATATAGATTTGTTCTCAAAGATTAAAAACAATGAAGCATTTCTTATTTTCTTAATTTTAAATATATCAGTTTTTTTTTAAATTAAGGGTCAGTTTTTATTTAATTCAAAGAATAATATTATATTAATCAGAGATATTTCTTTCTTCCCTGTTTTAGTTAAATAAATAACATTTAAAAATCCCAACTAGGTTGAACACCTGAAGCATGATAGTTTTGTTATCTTTTCTTAAAACAGTTTTATTAGATGTAGCTTTGTGTAAAATATGTCTAATGATAGTTTTTCGACTTCAAAAAATACACTTACCTTTTCTGAAGGTTTGATATATCATAAATTGCATTTTTCTCAGACTCAACGTGATTTTTTGCATGTAAAGAGGAAACTTTGGAATCGATTTTTAATCCAGATAGACGTAGAATAATAAAAAAAATTACGATCACAGGTGTGCTTCCGAGGAAAATGCAATATATATATATTTTTTTAGTACTAAATTATAAATTAACCCCTTTTGCTTAATTTTTAATCTTTTACATCGGATTTTTGAGAGCTACCCTTAGGTCAAAATTATTTCATTAGCTGATATTATTTCATTAATGAATTATTCATTATCTGTTAACGAAAAAAAATCAAAATTTTACATTTTTTTTAGTGAATAAAAATAATTATAACTAAAAATATTATCATTGCAAACAGTGGCGCCAACTTATATGGGCCCATGGGGTGCGAGCCCACCTAATAATATGATATCTCTATCCGCCCATTATTAATAGAGCCCACCCAATATTTATGTATTTGTTCAAAATTTTTTTGGGTCTACACAATATTTTTCAAAAGTTGGAGCCACTGATTGCAAATATTAAAAGTAGATCATTTTAAACACACATATTTGCTATTTGCACATCATGTACACCGATTTTCATAACAATTCATACATATACATTCTCGAGATATCGTGCGCACAAATGACTTAGAGAGTAAAAAAAAGAACTCTTTTAATTTCAGCAATATACAAATTCTGTGATAGGTTGATCAAATTCAATAGTAGCATACTATAAAGCAAAATTTGTTAATCAAACTTAAAAATTTTATGTTTATACAGGAAAAAGGTTTGAAAATAAACTAATTCAAACTTAGACTTTTTTCTTTAAATTTCATCGAGTTTAAAAGGTACAAGGAAATTGTTTCTTAAAATATTTATGAAAAGATGAAGTTCTTTTAAATCTTGTGATTTTAAAAATCCAATTGATTTTTTAAACTATTTGTCTTAGTTGCGAATAATTTACAATTTTTCAAACAAAATATTTTCTACATCATCGCGCTTAAATATGTGACATCTTGCTTTTTGCTTTTTTTTCCCCCTAAAAAGGAAAAAGCCTAAATACCAGCATCTTAACAATAAATTTCAATACATTTCGTTTAAAATGAAAAGTAAGATTTTATAGGCGAATAACGTTTTTTGAAAATGACACGTTAGGTACTTTTTTTGACAGCTGAATGTCTCGAAAATGTTGGATCCTACTCAGTTTTAATATTACAAATGGCGGCTAGAATGTTTTCTATTGCCTCTCAATATGCGTTGCTCGGAATTTTTCGCAGATTATCACAGTAAAAATAAATTCCATTGCTTAGCAGTATACTATTTCCATATTCTTACGGAATATATTTTCTTTTCCGACAATGAAATGATTCATTGAATGCATCAAGAAAAAAAAAATTTTTTTTGATGTTAGAATATCCTTGATAAGCTAAAAGTGCTAGTTGTAGACTAATTGATTTTTCATTTTCTGTACAGCTTTGTGATTTATTATATATACTATAAAAAGAGTTTACGTGTTTTGGTAGTATAATTTCAGTATTTTTACTTTTTTATTTTTTCTTCTATACTACTTTACATGAATTTACACTTTACTTCTATAATACTTTACATGAAGAAAGAATTGGATTCGTGAAAATTTTCGAATCTCGGTTTTTGACAGATTTACTCGTTTAGAGGATAGAAATTCGAAAAAACTTGTTTTTACAAAATGTCTGTCTATGAGTTTGTGACGACTGACAGTAACATAAATTTTGTGGATGTTTTATGTAAAGAACTAGTGCATGGAATTTAATTTTAAAAAATATATTCAGGTAGTCAATTATATAAATTTATGGTGCTTAATTTTGTAAATCACTCAACAAGTAGTGCTGCTATGCTGTACCCGCAATAGCTCTATCTCTATACTTCGCATACAGTATAGGATCCGAAATTTTCTGTGTGTGCCTGTAAACCATATCTTCTTTCTAGTATAACGGAAGCAAATTGGAAAACATCAGCAACGTATATCAATTTCATAAAGTGTGAAGTAGTCTAATAGAGCTAAAACATGCCTCAAACAATGTTTTCCCAATATTATTATGCAATGGAATAATTTTGTGTGATCTTGTAAATTAATAACAAATATTCTGCGTATTGAAGATTGCACAAAATGTATATTTTAGTATGTATTTCATAGATGATATCAGTTTTATTATGTTCGAAAGTGTATAACGTCCTTGAAATGCACTTACAACTATTTTTTCCCATTGGCCGTAATGTGACGGAATTTAATTGTCCCTATAATTAAACTATAGCTCCGATTTTTATAAAATTTGAAATGACTCAATAAAATTATTCAAAAATTATATATTTTAAATTTCAAACGATTCGGTTGGGTAGTTTTTGCTCTGTTACTTGCGGACAGACGGACTGAACGACGACTATATAGGTGATACCATAGCCCACTAGATCTGTAGGCCCATCTATTTGAGATTAATGTATGAAGTCTCCCGACAGAGGACTCTGATACCTTGCACAAGTTATTCTAACCAATGCAAATCCTGGAATCAAAACAATGACTATATGCTGAGCCATGTCCACCGAACAGAAAACAGCTTTACTCAATGATAATTTGGGCGGGGTTTGCGTCACGTGGTTTTATGAAATGGTTCAGGATTTGAAGCTGAATCCAGCTTCATACTTTTCGGCGGTTTTTAGCGAAATGCGCAGGCCTTATAATCTAGTTGGCTATGGTGATACCTATTTACATAATTACGAACGCACCTAAAAAGAATGCTTTATTTGAGCCGATACAACTCAAATCATTGAGTAAATGTTGAAAATTTCCGAAAGAAAGGAACGAGATTTTTGGAATGCAGATTGTTTTGGGGCCAACCGAATTTTCGGCGAAAGTCAGATTTAGGGCCGTAAACGAAAACTAATTTTCGATCGATCTCTAGTTTTCACTTTAAAAAATCGAAAACATAAAAATACCTTAAATAGATTTTTTTTCCCGTCTCACTTTCTAATTACAACCGAATTTCATTACAAAAATCAATAATATTCCCATCGATAGCGGAAAAACCTTTAATTTATTTTAATCTTTCATAAACCACAGAAAAGTTAAATAAAGGTATTGAATCTTCAATGTTTCTTTAACTTTAATATTCAAAATCTCAAAGGCGAAATTGCTTAGTTAAGATGAAAAAAACTAAAAATTTTCAAAGAAAATAAAGCAATTTCTCCCATTTAATGCGAATTTTCTTTCTTTCCCTTTTTAAAAGAAAAACGTTGCGTATTCAAATCGTTTTTGTCTGTGATAACTTAACTCAGTTTGGTTAACTGCAGTAAATTCGGAGATATTTCTTCTACAATAACAGAAATAATTGAGTTCACTATTAGAAAGGCGAGAAAGAAATTTTCTTATGTAAATAGACGGTTTTTGCGGAATATAAAGTTGGGTAGATAATTTTAATGTTTAAATGCAAAGCTTTATCATAATGAATTTTAGAAATATCTTCGCCAGTTGTAATCGTTTTTATTTAATTATAAATTAAAATGAAAATATTAAATCATTAATCTAATAAAATCTTAAATCACGGATGAAAATCTAAGATTAATTAAATCTCGATTGGCTTATTAAAATACTATCGGTCTGCCAAGTCATTTCTTGGTGGAAAACACCTAAAAACAATTAAGTGTTTACCAACAGGACCACTTGGCAGACCGATTGTACTTTAATATGCCAATCGAGATTTAACTAATGTTAGACTATCATGCAGGAGCTCGATGAGATGATTGTTTGTGTTGTTGCTTACTGGTCTATAGCTTTATAATTTTCATTCAGATCTTGAGTCATTCATGGCTTATAATTATAATATAAGCAGTGAAGTTCATAACAATAAAAAATAGAGTGCTTCATCCGTGCCAATAAAACTCAAATCATTGAGTAAATGTTGAAAATTAACGAAAAAAGAAACGATATTTTTATAATGCTGATAATTTCGATCTGACCAAGTTTTCGGCGAAAGTCGATTTTGGGCCGAAAATGAAAACGAATTTTTCATCGATTTTTCTAGTTTCCAATTAAAAAAAAAAAAAAAAAAAAAAAAAAAAAAAAAAAAAAAAAGCATAAAAATACCTTGAGTAGATCCCCCCCCCCCCCCCCCCCCCGCGTCTTATTTTCTAATACAACCGAATTTCATTTATAAAATCAATAATATTTCATTCGATAGCGGAAAAATCTTTAATTTATTTTAATCTTTCATAAACCACAGAAAAGTTAAATAAAAGTATTGAATCTTCAGTGTTTCTTTAACTTTAATATTCAAAATCTCAAAGGCGAAATTGCTTAGTTAAGAAGAAAAAAACTAAAAATTTTCAAAGAAAATAAAATAATTTCTCCCATTTTAAGCGAATTTTCTTTTTTCTCTTTTAAAAGAAAAACGTTGCGTATTCAAATCGTTTTTGTTAGTGATAACTTAACTCAGTTTGGTTAACTGCACTAAATTCTGAGATATTTCTTCCACAATAACAGAAATAATTGAGTTCACTATGGGAAAGGCGAGAAAGAAATTTTCTTATGTAAATAGACGGTTTTTGCGGAATATAAAGTTGGGTAGATAATTTTAATGTTTAAATGCAAATCTTTATCATAATGAATTTTAGAAATATTTTCATCAGTTGTAATAGTTTTTATATAAGTTGAAATGAAAATCTTAAATCATTCTTTTTTTTTAATTACTATTATTATTATTATTTAATCGCACTGCTTATGAAAATATATCAATTCAAGTAAGACAATGAAAGAAAAATAAAAGAATGAAATTATATAGGATTTGGAAATAAGCTATGAAAATTGAATAAATTAAAAATTTTTTAAATACTTTTTGGCTATTAATCATGACAATCGTTTAGGGAATAATTTATTTTTAAAAGTGCAGTTTTGAAAGTAAATTATTATTATTGTTATCTTACATGCTTTTACACGATTTCTCTTTTTCATTACAATTTTCTTATTTATTTTTTCTCATATTTTTTGGTAGAGAAATCATTTGTAATGCAATTTTGAAAAATCCAGATACATTAGACTCCCACAAATCTTGGTACCTGAAGTTGTGCGGATTTTAGAATTTTGCAGAGTTTTGGTCATTGCTTTGTTTACACTGTTTCAGCCGTAACTTGAATGTGATAATGCAATTCAAATTATGATGAATGCTTACAATATAGTATAATATTAAATAATCATGTAAAGTAATATACAAGGTGAGCAAAAAGTCCGTAAAAACTTTAAAAATTCATAAAAACCGAAAAAATAACCGAAATGAAAAACGGTTTGCAGGGTTAGCATCCATAGGTCATGGGGATTTTTTTAAGATAGAAATAAAAAATAATTCAAAAACAGCCGACAGATGGCGCTGGTACTTGCGATTTCCGCGGAAATATGCAAATGAACCGGTTATAAGAGCTTGCGCTCCTAATCCACAACTAGTTCACCGTTGTGAGCCGTGAACTTGATCAAAGATGCTCACTGCGAAGGACAAAGCTTTGTTGGTGAAGTTATTTTACATGAACAAGGAATCAGCGACTGTTGCTTTGCGTAAATTCCGATTTCAAAAGGATTTGAGGACGGGAAAGGGGCCTTTAACAGCGGCAGGCCTCATAAAGCTTGTTCGGCGGTTTGAGGAAACATTCTGATCTTTATTTGGGTATCTTTTCTTTGATTTGGGTACGTCAGCGCCACCTATTGGCTGTTTTTTGAATTATTTTTTTTCATGTCTTAAAAAAAATCCCCGTGACCTATACATACTAACCCTGCAAACCGTTTTTCATTTCGGTTATTTTTTCGGTTTTTATGAATTTTTAAAGTTTTTACGGACTTTTTGCTCACCCTGTACTAAAGCAATAAAATTAAAATAGTTTTTAAAAGGATTAAGGGGGCTCAAGGTTTGAAAACGTTTAAAAAATCGATTTTTTTATGATCTAGTTTGATTATTGAATTAATTCTGAACTCTTTGCAAAAAACCGCATAAAAATATTTGCATTTTTAACGGAGTTATAAGCATTTATGTATCAACACTTTCAAAGCCGCACCCATATAATTTCAACTTAAAGTCGCTTTTTCTTAAAACTTGATTTTTGACGATTAACACCAAGATTTAAAAAAAAAAAAAAAAAAAAAAAAAAAAAAAAAAAAAAAAAAAAAAAAAAACTATTTGATGGCATAACTTATTTTTTTTTCATGCATATAACATCCTTAGCTATAGAATGAATTAATATATTTTAGATAGTTTAATATTTTGAGTATTTTTAAGGAAAAAAAGTTGTATTTTTTAGGGGTTTTTTAAATTTTCAAATTTGAGAGTTTTTTTAATAATGTTGTTTTTGAGTGATAGTTATATCCTTAATTCATTCTATAGAGTAAAGTTTTCCGATCATTTTAAAGCAAAAATTAGGTTCTAATATCAATTCAACGTTAAGATAACTTGCGGGTATTGATATAACACATTTTTTTTTCTTTTTTCGAAAATTGTGTTACATAGATTTTTCTATATTTCTTATTATATTACATTGAAGTACTTCATTTTAAAATTTTGTAAGACTACAAACAATTCTTTAAAATATCAGAAAGTTTAAATTAATTACACTGAATACTTCCGTTTTTATATGGACTCGAAGCGAGAACTCTGTTTACATGTTTTTCCGTATCGATCAAGCCCTGAGCCCCCTTAAATTATTATAAATAAAGGTCAAGCAAATAATTAATAGTGTAGAGCTATAATATGCATAATTAAAATTGAGGTATATTTTTCTTGAGTTATTAAATGAAACTTGTCTCATAAAGGTATACTCTACTAATTCATATCAAAATCATAAGATAAGGAAGTTTTATTTCAGGTTTAGACAGACTTAATAATAAAAAACAGATCTTGGTTAATAAATACATATATTTGATAAAAAGATTGCAATCATCAATGATATCACAGAAATATCTTAATATTTTTCAGAAATAGAATTATGCTTCCCCACATTATCGTGTCATATTAAGTGCATATTAAATGACACATGGAAATTACACAATAAAAAAAATGCATATAGAATGATATAAAACTAAAAAATTCTGTAATCTTGTCCCTACATCTGAACTGGAAGTTTCATTGTTTACATCTGCGATAATATGCGGATTTGGGGAATACTGTATATCTGTATTAAATTCTTTTTTCTGTATTTTTTAAGCAATATAGGTGCTTGTTGTTTAATAAGAAAAAAAAACCGCATGGTATTTACGAGGAGTACTTACAGGTTTCTAGATTGCAGCGAAAAGCGATAATTAGCAATTTTTATGGTGACCTGAAAGGTTTGAAATGGCGATAACTGACTGAAATTTGATTATGGAAGCGTATAATTAATTTTGACTATTAACTTTCTTATGCATTTGTTAAGTAGTAAAAATAATAATAATGTTGTATGACCAAATTAATCTTGCGAAATTCGTTTAATCGCAAATTGAAATGGAAGATTGTAGATTTTTAGTTTACCATTTTATCTTTATACAACTTCTCTCAGTTATGCCTAAAAATGCATAAAATTAATTTTAAAAAGTAAATAAATAAATAAAAAATAAACTTGTTTGTTTATTTGTTTTTCATGTATGGTTTGTATATAACTCTTACATTAGTAATGCGTGTTATATACCGAGATATACAGTAGTTAGAAGAACTAAATGTTTTCTTTATATAACCCATCCAAATATTTAAAAAAAATTTTAAATGATAATTAAATATTTTCATATGTAATTTTCTATTTTTATTACAGGTTAATCTTTTTATATGCATTGATTAAAGTTTTAATCCGTGTCTCTTTTTTAGCTTGCAATTTTTATTTTATTTTTTTATTATTCCGAAATTATATCAGAAGTAATAAGATTTACTGTTATGTAGATATTATAATAGGATTGCTGTAGAAATAGTTTTTTCAAAAGCGAAGACAAGATTATTCATTAAATCTGCAAAATTCTATCGCGACAGACATGTATTACGGGTTTTGATTTCTCATTATAACTTAAATTAATGAAGAAATTCTTGATTTATCCCATCCAAAGTTCTTCTTACCCTGGAATTGACCCCTGGAGGAACTTAACTTTTTGAAATCAGCATCGTTAGATATTTATCCGTGTTCATTAAAAAGTGATTATTTCGAAGAAAACACTTCGACCAACTAGGAAACTTCTTGAAATGTTTTATACAGAAACAAAATATGATTAGTGGATAATGAATCTTCGAAGCTAAATTTTCTTTATGCTGTATTGTTTTATAATTATCCTGGATTAAAAAAACATGTCTCTGTACAATTATATATCTTAATGGCACATTTTATTTACGTGCCAAAGTGTTAAGGGGGGAGACCACCTGCAGTAGCTCGATACTGCTCAATTTTAACACATTATTTAAAAAGTTTTGGAGCTGTAAATATTTCTTCAAATTTATCAATATTTTTAGAGTACATTGTACAAACCCTTATTTACATATTCCATCAAACATTTTTAATAAAAAAAATTATAATATTATTTAATTAAGACATACTAATTAAGGATTTTCAAAAAGGTGCACTGTAAAAAAAAATCTGCGAAGGTACTAAACCTTTTCTAGGAAACTGGGATTCCAAGAACTTTTCCTGTAACGGTAACAGCAAAAATTCAAGTTTCAGAATCGATTACATGAATTTTTCCTGTTATCGTTACATGAAAAGCTCTTGGAATCCCAGTTTCCTAGAAAATGTTTAGTACCTTCACAGTTTTTTTTTTACAGTGTGATTTGACATACATATGTTGCGCGCAGGATTATAAAAAATATATTCAATGTATCCACTTAATAATACACATAATTCTTCAATAAACATTGTACTTTAACTTCAACCTAAAATAACAATTAAGTTCACAGATGAAAATATTTTTTAGGAAATCAAAACTGGAAATACAAAAATTATGATGAAATTTCAATGAAAATTTAAAAAAAAAGAAAAAAATGTTAAAGGTACTTACTTAAAAATAGGTAGAGGTTATAAAGCTACAAAAAATACAATATAATGTAAAATTTTAAGCTTCTATGTTACTTAGTTTTGAAAATAGGATGCACGCAATGTCGAAAATATATGTTTTGAGATAAATGACTTTAAAGTTAAAATTTACTTTAAAATGCTATACATTTATCTAAATTAGTTCCGATGCAAAACCGGTTCTAACTGTCGTATCGCCATATATATATTTTTTTTTTTTTTTTTTTTTTTGACTTTTTAAAAATTTTTAAGGCGATCTCCCCCCTTAAAAGGACACACTACCCTGAAATTTGTCAAAATATTGATTTTCCTTTTTATATATATATATATATCAACCGAAAGCTTCTTTAATTGTGAATATTTTGACGCCTCATTTTTACCTATACGACAACTATATCGTGATATAGTGTAAGTTTTGTTTATAGATCCAGTGCAATGAGCCATACAAACGAAAACTTTAAACTGATTTTTCTTCCTGTTCATATTTTTATAACTTGCTTGTTCGATAAATATTAAATATTTTTTTTCTAAGTAAGATAGAAGTTTGAATATTTTTTTACTTGTTCTCCATGGTGTATTTTATATTTTTGTGCATGAATTTAGTATTCAAATTTATAGTTATTTTTAAAATATATATAAAACAGGGAAGCGGGTAAAATAATTAATTTCTCGAAAACTTATCATACGAATTGCATGGAAATTTGTTTTTAACCCTTAAATGCATATTGTATCATTTTCGATACGATAAGTGTTCACGATTTATTGGGGGTTTTATTCACATATTCCGTATTCTCATCAGAAATTTTAAAAAGCAATTTTCACTTTACTTAATGACAGACCATTCGTAATTAAATAAAGAAAAATTTACTATTTAGATTTTTCTGGTATGAATTCTGATTCTTTGAATTGCGCATTTTTTTGGAACGCATTCTATCCTATGCATTTAAGGGTAGTTTATTTATTCTCTCAGAATTGGGTACTGCTATTCAAAAAAAAAAAAAAAAAAAAAAAAAAAAAAAAAAAAAAATTAAGGTTTATTTTATTATGTAAATTTAATATGTATGCCTCCCCCCCTCCCCCCTTAAGCAAATTTTATATACATCATTGGAAAGTAGACTTTTTTTTCATTTGGTATCAGTAACTTTTTTTTGTGTGATATTTTTTTTCTAGTGTTAGTAGGGTATGTTTATTTTTTTTCCCGTGACTGTACCTTTAAAATCTCACTAACAACAGATATGATCACCTCTAATTATAATAATTTTTATGATGTTATCTAAGCATCCTGAATTTGTTTATATGTCAGTGACAACAATAAAGGCAAGTCAGAGTTGCAATGTTGCTAATTTAGTAAAGATTTTTTATTGATCTATTTGCTAGTATATCCAATTAGTAATTTTCATTTTAATGAACCTATTATTAAATGAAGCAGGTGTTACTATTCGGAAACAATGGATTTTATTTGAATAAAATTATCCGCTAAATTAGCAACTTTGGAGAAAAGAAAAGGAATTCGCATCTTAAGCGGGGATTTTTTGTGTCAAAGAACCAAAACTCTATCGCGTATAAAGCGGAATTTTTGAATAAGCCTTATGGGCCGTTCAAAAATCTTCGTATTTATGCTGGATCGCCTATCAACCGTGAGAATTTTAACCAGATTCGATTGTACTTTTACTTCAATATTCCGAACATATGGGCTATAAAAAAGACCAACTTTTCTTAAATTAAGAGAGTTTAATAAAATTATGAACGAAAATATTCAGTAACATCCCACGAGTTACACATGATTCTGAAAACTTTCTTTAATTTCAGGAACATCAGAAACAAATGTATATTAGAGATTTAAAGAATCAGTTATAAAAATATATACAATATTCATCAAGTTACCGTAAAGCTTTTTCTTTCACTTCAGAAACGCCAGAAACTGTAAAACGGTAAACCATATTCTAAATGAACAAACACATTTAAGAAATATGAAGTAGTTCTATCAAGTTTTTAAAAAAATATTTTTTTAAAGCAAACAATTCTTTTTAATTTTAATTCATAATGTACTATTCAAATTTTATATCTAACAATCAATTTATGTCTTATTAAAAATAGGTCTAATACATAATAATTTTTATCTTCTATTTTCTGTGAGTGTTAAAACATGAACCATTGTTTTATAAAGACAAAAAGGTCCCTGTTAACAAGTTTTACCAAGCCTTCAATTGAAGAAAACCCAGCATCTTCATTTTAAACTCACCCTGTATTACAAAATGCTCTCTGACCAAGAGGTTAAGATTATCGATTCGAAATACACGGTCCGAAGTTCATAACCAGGTGGAACCGCAAAATAATGTGAGACCTTAAAAAAAAAAAAAAAAAAAAAAAAAAAAAAAAAAAAAAAAAAAAAAAAACTATTTTTTTTTTAGATTACGAAATATTTTTTGTCCTAAAATGAATGCAGTGCTTCCAGAAAATTTTCCATGAATTGAAGAAAATATTTCTGAGAGTGTAATTTTATGAACGTTTTTATGAAATTGCAGGAAAGCCCTTCAAAAATCGAAAAACGTATTTGAAATCAACACGATAATTGGTTCGAACTCGACAATTCGTTTTAAAAATTGCGAAATGTTGTAAAGAACAATATTTTCATCTTTTATTTATTTATTTATTTATTTATTTACAAATTCTTTCAGATTGTCTGGCATTTCTGAAAGAATGTGATTTAGATGGATGTTATTTACGTATAAATACCGAATGCTTTATTTCAGAAATTCTAAAATATTCCTTTTTTACATTTAAAATGTATTAAAACTATGCTACAATAACGAGGAATTTCCTGACACTGACATTTTATAATAAATATTTAAAGCAAATAACAACGAAGAGCAAAACAGCTATTACACAAACAAATAAAAGTGCAAAGGTTTTTCTGTGACACATTCTTGGAACTGTTTTTCGGAGGTTGTCATTTAAGTACAAAAATACAATGCATAAATATGAAAAATGTATTTTAAATTTCAAAAACTTTATCTAGTTATAATCAATTTTTTATTTTTTAAATAAAAATAAGTTTATATAAAAAGTTAGAAATTTCATTTCGAAAACGAATCAGCAAACAAGATCATATTTTAAAATAATGTTGACACTTTTTTTTTTTTTTTTTTTTTTTTTTTGAAGAAAGAAAAAAAATATTAAAAAAGTACATAAAAAAAGACTATAATTTGTTTTTGTTATTATCATAAAATAATTCATTTACATGCTACTTATAGACATACATAAAATTTCAATGATTTTATTATGTATTATAGCTCACCCCCCAACAATGCCAGAGCCCTTTATAATAACCTTAAATATCTTAAACATCCCTCAAATTAGTACTAAACAATTTGATATTTTTTTAAAGAAAATCTATCCTAATGAGCCTAATGTTGGTTATCTTCTGTTTTCTAGAACATCATTTCTTCAAAAGTTTTAGATTTTTAAATGAAATGTTTCCAAAAGAATTTAATAATAAACAAATGATAGAAATATTGTTGAATATAGCCGCTGAGTTGAGTATATCTTCCACTATCGAAAAATCCAAACCTCAGAACACACGACTGTTTTAATGTTAATCCTATGGGATTTTTAACTGCTTTTTTACCTTTAAATCTCATTATTTTATAGTTTTTTGTGCATTTTTTAAACACACTTGCTAACCCACCAGACGTTTTTAACTAATTTTTAAATCCTTCATGCAGCTGAGAAAAGTTTATCCATTTTAAAGACAATTAAAACATGAAAGTTATTTTCAATTAATCCTTGCCATGCATTGTCTCCGCTCCGGTGACGTCATCTTTCCTTCCAAAATTTGTTTTTGGCACCAGTAATAAAGGAAAATAAAAATTTCCTTATTTAATCAGGGAATTTTCGAAATTGTCTTCTTCAAGGAAAGTTTTTTTTTTAAATGTGGTTTTAATCGAATAAAATTTGTGTACGAGGCACCGGAGTCGAAGGGTTAAAGTGTAAAGTTTTTATTTTTTTCTCCAAAAGATGTACTGATTATGTCATTGATCTCGATCTGTATGAAATGAAAATATAGTAGAATCCCGCTAATTCGGACCCCGTTAATCCGGATCTCCAGATAATACGGATCGGTTTGGTCATTTTTTTTTTTCAAGTTTGAGAAGCGATTGGCTAGTTTCCATAACATTAACTTGTTTCACCGTCGTATTCTGAATAAAAAAAACTTTTTCTGGCATCTTTTCGGAAGAATTAAGCAAAGTAAACATTATTACTGTCTGTAAATAATCAATAAGTTTAACATAAAGGTGATTTTCTGTAAGTTGTTATATTTTATTTCATTTTTTTTTCTAATTCTCCGGATAATCCGGATTGGTTCTAGTCCCAATTAATCCGAATAATCGGGGGTTTACTGTATTTGATGAATAATCTTCAGTGAATGTTTTCTTTTGACTTCGTCGACCAGACCTTTATTTATATCTTAATTGTTTGTTTTTTTCTTATAGACACAAACGATGGCTGGTGTTTCCTCCCTGTTCAATTCTACGAGCTTGGCTATGATCATTCTAGCTCTGTTATGCAGTTCCCTATTGTGCGAAACCAGAGCTCAACAGTTCTATCCAAACGGCCGCTACGGAAGGAGGAGTGTAATACCACCTTTAGCAGGTAAGTTATTTTTTTATCCATATTGAAAGGTCAGCTGAAGTCATTATGGGAGGAATTACTGTAGGATATCTGTCAGTCTGTATCATTCTTACTGCATTCCAGAATTCAGGGGATTTGACTGGTCTACGATTAATAGGTCTATAGTAAGATTGGTTTTTGTCGGTATAAAGATTTTTCAATGTGTAGCTCTTTTTCTTAGTACATACAACTTCGAAGAATGTTCCTTTATTTTAGTAGACTGCCACACCGCTATAACTAAGGGGTATCGGGCACTTTGTGGGAAGGATTATAAAAAGAACGTTAAACTCAATCAATTAAAATTAAAGAACAATTTATTTACACAGTATTACATATAACAGAATAATATTTATAATTAAGAACTCAGATGTAGATGATCCGGTGCGACATTAAATGAAAGGTCAGCTGACGTCATTGTGGAAAAAATTATTGTAGGATACTTGACAGTCTTTATCATTCTTACTGTATTCCAGAATTCAGATGATTTGACTGGTCTACGATTAATAGGTCTATAAAGATTTTTCATTGTTTAGCTCTTTTTCTTAGTCCATACAACTTTGAAGAATGTTCCTTTATTTTAGTAGATTGCCACACCGATATAATTAAGTGTTATCGGGCACTTTGTGGGAAGGATTATCAAAAGAATGTTAAACTCAATCAATTAAAATTAAAGAACAATTTATTTACATATTATTACATATAACAGAATAATATTTATAATTAAGAACTCAGATGTAAATGATCCGGTGCGACATTAAATGAAAGGTCAGCTGACGTCATTGTGGGAAAAATTACTGTAGGATACCTGACAGTCTTTATCATTCTTACTGTTTCCAGAATTCAGGTGACTTGACTGGTCTACGATTAATAGGTCTATAATAAGATTGATTTTTGTCGGTATAAAGATTTTTCAATGTGTTGCTCTTTTTCTTAGTCCATACAGCTTCGAAGAATGTTCCTTTATTTTAGTACACTGTCACACCGATATAACTAAGTGTTATCGGGCACTTTGTGAGAAGGATTGTCAAAATAACATTAAACTCAATCAATTACAATTAACGATCAATTTATTTACACATTATTTAGAAATAACGGAATAATATTTACAATTAAAAACTTAGATATAAATGATCCGATCCGACATTAAATTAAACGCAACAAATTTCTTCTGCGTACTGGGTTTACTTATTAAAATATCTATATCCCTCTCACACTGCGTTCGTTAAAACGGATTTATCGGAGATCAGTCTAGATCGTCCCGATACGCTGATCATATATATCATGTATGCCAAGAGCCTACGCTCTTTCTTCAAAGCTCTAAGAAGAAAAATCAATCATACTCCTTCAACTCCACGCACCGACTGATGTCACTCAACTATCATCCCAAAAAACAACCCCCCACCCCCCCCCTAAAAAGAAAAAAATCAGGGCTACATTTTTTACCTAAGAAGCTCTTATTTCAAATTACTCCTTCAGCTAGATAGCCTGGAACTTCATTGTTTGCCGAATTTGAGGTATCTGTTTATGAACAGCAAGCTACCATTCATTGATATAATAGAATTGTTCATATAATGCTATCTGACTGCAAATAGTTCAGATTAACTTCCAGATAAGAAAATTTTTTTACCTTAAAACGCCATGTACACAGAAGGTGATATTAACACAACATATAAATAAAAAGAAAGTGCCATATAACAGTAATTCTAAATAATATCAGTTTATCAAAAACTTGGCATAATGATCGCTAGAGAAGAAATTGTAGCAGGAAGAATATTTGACGAAAATGTTTGATTGAAATGTTGCCATTTTTTATAACAGGTAATCGTTGACAGCTATTAAAAAGATTCTTGCAGGAGAACAAATGCATGAAGCCAGAAATTTCTTAATTTTCTCCTTTTTCTCTATTTTAGTGACCAAATAACAGCGATAGACGGCGCTGCACTATCTCATATTATGATATTGCTCAATATAAACCCAATTTCAAAAGATAAACCATCTTTTGATATTTCGACAGCTAAACGGAATGAAGATTAAAAGCTGGGTGAACCGTGATCCATTTTTATGCGTTAGTTTGAAAGTTATAACGAATTAAGACAACGAACCGACATCTGACAGTGATATTCAGAATTAAAACAAAGAAGAGTGGTAAAGAAATTCCCGAATTCACACATTAATCTCTTGTAAGAATAACAACAAATGCTGTAATCGTGTATATGTTACTGAAATATAAAAGCGTCCAAGTTTATTTAAGATATCCTATAGCTAAATTTAAACCAGTATTACTTTGTAGTTAATCATAAATTTCTTATTTAATAAAAATGTAGAAAAGTTGCCTGATATAGCAGAAACTTTTATAAAAGTTTATTACGACCCCCTTTTCACGCATGATTCTGGAAATTTTTCACTTACCTTCATAAACTATTTATAGAAGCACCTTCATTAGCCCCTTACACTCGAGAAGTAACTTGCACTCACCACTAGTGTTGTAAGGTGTCCCTCGCAAATCGTGACGCCAAATGCTTTGGTCACCACTAATATCTAACAGTTTAGTTCGCCACCTTTTATCACAGATTATTCGGCTGTTATATATGGTGAAGAAAATTGGTTTAAAATACAGGTGTCCAGAGTATTTGCAGCACCCATTTACGCGAGACACTACCCGTAAGCATGGTGACGTCACTGCAACATCGTTGTGAAGTCACATTGTGACTTTGTGACCATCGATTGTCGATGTGACGTCACGTGACGTCGATGTGAAGTCACAGTGACTAAAATGTGAAGTCGTTATGGCCGTTTTAGAGCTCTTCTGTGACGTTTCACAAAGTGGTCACAATGTGACAAATTTCTGAAAGATGTGTCATTTGTGACTAATTTGACACTAACACTGTGACGAAACTGTGACAAAAGCGACGATATTTAAATTGCCAGAAACATGTTTTTTAAAGTAAATAACATGTTTTGAAGGATATTTATACATTTCTAAAGATTTTTAAGAAAGTCACATCTCAGTCACAATGTGACGTCACTGAGTGGTGGCATTTTGGTCACAGATGTGATGTGACCAAAGTGATTCACTGTGACGTCACTGTGACCATGCATGCTATTAGGGTAGTGGTCAGGGAGAATCCCTTCTCGTGTGCAAACAATGGCAAACCCAAAAGGGACGTCACGGAGGTTAGCACCCTCCCCCCCCCCCCCCCTGGACGAAGAAGATTTCTAATGCACATTTAAAACATGAAATATACATTAAATTTTTGCAAATTTACCTGTTGCTCAACAATGGGAATCATTCTGACTTTCTAAAGTTCTACTTGAATCCAAAGCAGGTCATTTCTGACATATCCAGGAAGTCATTTTCCATCTCAGATGCAAGCCATTTGCGAGTACATATATTCAGAATAAATATGATTAATTATCGTTCTACTCTTTCTCATAAAGTCAAAGAATTTTTGGGGAAATCTGCGTAAAATGTGGGGGTTTTAAATTGAATTTCAGATTGCGACAGCTAACGGCTCCCTCATGAAGGGCCTTTTTGTGTCTGTCAAACCTAAAAATTGGCTTAAAATATTCAATTTCTGAATGATTCTTTGTTTTATAAGAAAATCGAAAATTCTTCAGTTTCTTGGTACCAAATAAAATGTGTAAATTTTATACTTTTACGATTATTAATGCAATTTTTATTGCATTTACAAATGAAAACAACTTTGCCAAACTATCTGAAAAGTAGCCATTTTGCATGTGGGAAACAGCCTTCAATGTAAAAATTGTTTATTGAGTGATGTAATCCCCCCCCCAAAAAAAAGTTGTTATGACACTCCCCCCCCCCAAAAAAAAAAGTTGTTATAACCCCCCCCCCCCCCCCTCTAGATGAAGGAGTGGATCCGTCCTTGAATGCAAAGGATCAATTTAGTGTGCTTTTATTCTAAACTTCTAAAGAGTAATAAGAAAGGTCATAATTTCTCACGGAGTCTTAAGTGGGGGGGGGGGAGCACAAAGAAATAATTTATGACGTCATAGTAGTTGATCTAAACGCAGCACTAGCTTTTTTAGAAAAGAAAAAGAAAAAAAAAAGGAAAAGAAAGAAAATCGATTCAGCATCTATTTTTTTTTCTAAACTGCCATTACATATTACCGCACTTACCATTTCATTTCTGTTCGAAATTACAAAAATAAAACTTCAAAGTGAAAAATTCATATAATGCTTCATTACGTCTTCTCTATGATGATTGTTTAGTTGTTTGCCTGTAAGATGAATTCTTTCCAATAATAAACAAATTTGTTTTGTCATGCAAATGATCTGAATTTGTGACTTCATTTAATAAAAAATACTCATTTTCTCATTCACGAGAAAATTATTTTTTAAAATAGAAAATGTCATATTTTACATAACATTTACATTTAAAATTTATTATGTGTTATTTATTCAGAGAATATTTCTTTCTCTTAAATTAGTTGAAATATTTCGCGGGAAAAAGATAAATGACGAAAATGTACTTTTCTAAAAACAATAGGTGAAAATTTTAATTACGCTATGTAAGTTATTTTGATGCTGAAATCAATGAGTTAAAAAATACCAATTGGGGAAAATGAAATATTCAAGCAATGATGAATCAAGATTATTTAGTATATCAGTATAGTGATAGAAAAAATATTTTACATATAGCAATGCACCTAAATAAATTTCTCAAGCAATTCGATTCGCTTAATGTTTATTTTTAACAAATTTCCGATAAAGGAGATTACACACACATACATATACACTATATTTCCATTAACCCATTTTCGGCCAAAGGTTCGTATACGAAACATTTCGATAAATATTTTTTTTAACACTCTGACACATTTTTTTCAAGAATTTTATTTTTCTTCTATTTTTTAAGGCTTTTGAAGACATCCATAAAATATTAGTAATTCAATTGGAGTAAACACTTTCTCTTAAAAAATTTTCAAAATACGCTAGAGTTTTAATTTGAAACGCCTTTGACAAATTCGACTTTTTAAAAATATATTATTATTCCAATTGAAATGAATTATATGTTTTTAAAATAGATTAAAGTTGCAAATTCTGTATATGAAATAAGAATAAAACAAAAGTCATAAAAATATTATTCATATTCATATTATTCATTATAAGAAATAATATTTTATATTATTATATAAAATATTATTTCTTATATAAAATATTATTTTTCATGCACGAATCTTTTTTTGTGTCTTAATGTATGTAATTTAAGCATATTTCAATAAAAATAATGCTACATTTTATAAAATTTCTGTGCTTGGCCTAAAATGGGTTAATGATCGGAAGATCTTCGTTCTTTTTCAATTTGTTGACTGTCTCTTATAGAATTTCGAAAAGAAGCTTCACAGAAATATATGACCTGTTCTATTTCATAACATTAATGTATCATAACACCAGGTGTATTTACATGCCTGGAGTTTCATAATAATTCCTCATATATTTTTCGAGATATTTAACAAAACGTGTAAGCGATTTTAGACGTTTTGTTAAATATCTAGAAAAACTTACATTAAGAACTTTGTCAAATTTGGGATGTTCTTATAAAAAAATTAATTTTTCCACGTGCTATTCCATAAATATGTGCAGAATTTACTACAAGAAGCCACTTAATTATAATCTGAAGTTTGAACGCTTTTGCTAGAATAGCTTTGACAGGGTTATCCAAAATATCTTCGTTCCTTTATAATTCGTTGACCTATTGATACCCTATAGTATTTCGGGAAAAAATCTTCACGAAAATATATGACCTGTACTATTTTGTTTACACACCTGAAATTTCAGAATAATTCCTCGTGTATTTTTCTAGATATTTAATAAAATGTCTAAATTCGCAAGTGTCCGGTCATTAATGGCCACATAGTGTGTATCTATATAAACAGGGTGTCCAGTAAATGACTGACCTTTTGGAATGTAAATAACAAAAAAAAAAAAAAAAAAAAAAAAAAAAAAAATTGCATTTTCTTAAAATAGTTCAAATTTCGGCCAACAGATGGCGCTGACTGCAACAGGCGGGCCTAAATTCAGATATTACTCTAGTTTTCATATGCATGATTTTTTCGGCTCGTTCCGCAGAGTCGAATCGCAGTCGACATGTTAAATCAACTCTCGACTCACCTGCAGAAATAGAGTTTATTGGCTGGAAAGAGATTAAAAATAACATTTGTGGTTGAATAATTTTTATTATACTGATTAAAAACCAACAAAACATACTTTTTAAATAGCATTGACTTTTGACACATTTACCATAAATAAATTGTATTCAAAAAATGTTTTTGTAACCAGTTAACTGATTCTCTCTTTACATACAATAAATTGAAAATATGGAATAAACACCGCTTATTTATGTTTAAAAATCGTAATATTTAATCTAAACATTTCTTCTATTAAATTGTATGAAATTGTATTTAAAAAAATTAGTGGTGTTAAAAAACTCTAAGAGATCGATCAAGCAAACTCTTCTTGCTTGCACGTCGTGTAATAAAATCAGTGAAGTGGTTAAAACAAGAGTACGCAAATAGTGTTGGCAAGTTCCTTGTCTAAAAAAGCGGGACCGACTTATAAATCGGTACATAAAAATATATTACACCTTAGAATAAAGTTTCGTCTGTAATTCACCTATAACAAATCCTGTGTTTTACCGGACACCCTGTATATATATGTATGTATGCCAGTGATAAACTATTCTTGGCAATTTTGCCTGTTTATTACATGAAATATTACATTTATTCCAGTCCAGTATATGGTGTCTGCCAACTGACAATTAGACATCGACGTATTTCACTCGTTCCTTATTTAGATCGTCATTTGATATCTATATTTCATTTGTTGATCCAATTTATGCTTAGATTATATTTATTCCAAGTTTATCGGATTTCATAGGTTTTGTTTCTCATGATATAAGAATTTTATAGTGGGTTTTATTTAGTATGGTATTTTGTAATTTTTCTTGTGTCAAACATGCGAATTATTACTATCTGCCAAGCAGAATTTCGGTTATTTTATTGTTCGAATTTGTTATTTTTTTTTAACTTCAAGTTAAGAGTTCCATATATAAATTAATTAAACACAATGTTAAATTAGAATAATTTATAACATGATTATTTAATCGTCAAAGGAATTATAACAGACTTAAATTTTCCAAGTGGGTAAAAAAAAGTCCGGGCCAGGATTCGAACCAGTGATGTATTGACTGAAGCCGCTAATGCTCTTCCAAATGAGTCATCCCGGACTAATTCACCAGAAAGCGCTGCATACGTTCTGCAGCTCCATATATTAACTTTCGATTTATTATGTTGAGTGACTTCAAAATATTAGACCAGATTGTGTGATTGTTAAGATTGGTTGGGTGAATTAGTCCTCCAGCAATTCTTCAGTTGGCTCCAGATAGCTCAGTTGGAAGAACATTGGCGGCTTCGGCTGATACCATCCCTGGTTCGAATTTTGGCTCGGAATTTTTTTATCCACGTGGAAAATTTACTTATGTCACGATGTTAAAATTAGAGATTTTGTTAGATTCAGTTAAAAGAACGTCTTCATTGTCTTTTGATTTCAATTTCAGTTTTTATAATGTTTATCTAAATAGTATATTTTGGCAAATTAATTCAGTTTTATTAAATTTAAAATACCTAATTTCATTCATGCATGTGTACATTTAATGGTGAATTTATACGTTTATATAATTATACATTACTTTGGTTGCATTTGGTTTCTTTTGCAGTAATTATGTTGCATTTACAATAATTTGGTTGCAAATAATAAATCGGTTGCAAATAATAATGTATTAAATAATTTGGTTGCATTTGCCGAAGTAATTTGGTTGCATTTAAATGCATATATGGTTACTTTTCCATAAATGATTTTCTTTAATTGTTAATGCTGTACATTTGCTGCTTTTCTCTACCTTACGATTCACTAATATATGTATTACAAAAATATTTTGTGTTTCTGTCACTGCTTTAGAGTTAAATATTTTTTTACGCATCTGCGTTTCTCGTTAAAATTGCATATACAGTTTTGTAGTAAATTATAAATATTGGTTTATGTTGCAATTTTTTCATCAGATTTATTGTTGATAATTGCAAAAAGTTTTATTATTATTGTTATATATAAACAAATATACACACATATACATTGCTGATGTATGCATGTGTGTACGTTTTTAAATCTATGTTCACTCATAATTTTAGAGTGGATGCTTTGCTATTTATAATGAACCTTATGCACATAACGTCAAATGTTACAATTGGCGATATGTTGATGTGTCATTCTACGATAGCGTCAGAAAGCCAATGCGCAGACGCAAACAACGCCTACAACTGACCATTGGGTTGCATGGATAAATTTTAAACAAACTTTTGCAAATTTAGCAAATTTTCTTGCATACAGAATAGTATTTTGAATTCATATCACTACATCATTAAATATCTACTGCGACAATGATGAATTTTTTTACGGTGTTTTTAAAAAACAGGCATTAACTCCTACTCGATAGACTGACAGCAATATTAATTTTCAACAGGAAATACCGCCAGAAGATGAATTATAGCATCGATCTTAGATCACTTGAATGAGGTTGCATTTTAATCCTTCAAAACTTTCTTTGAAAGAATTAATCCTCGCGTGCTGTAGCCATTGATCTGTATGAATCTCAATGTCACAAAAAATAGCGTATCTGTCTTTCAGTCTATTTTTTCTGTCTTTCTTATATTTTTGTTTTATTTTATGCAGTCTAATTTACGTAAAAACTTTCTAATCGTGAAAAAATCTGAATATGTATTTTAGGTAAATAGTAACAATTTATGTTTTTAAAATAGTAGCCGTATCGTGTACAAGGAAAGTCAAAATGTTTAATATTTGTAAAGGTTCTTCAAAAGCAGCTATATTGCCAACAGTGGAATTTAAAACGAATGTGGGTAAAAAATAAAAAGGTATCCACAAAATCACTCTTTCTAAAATATGCACCAACTGGCATGCCATAAGAAAACATCGCTACAAGTTGGACAAAAGCAATGTCAAAATCGATTTTTATTGTTTTCTGTAATATTCTAATACAATTGTTTAGTATTTTGCATGCATTGCAGTTGCTTAATATTACTTGGATATTTTTGTCAAGATATTTTTGTCAAGATATTTTTTTATATGAACTCTTTCATTGTGTTATATTTATGTTTTCCAGATTCAGCCAAGGACATCAGAGTAGCGTTTTTCGGCGATGACTCTGTCGTCTGCAAATACACAGGTTATGCTGACTATTACAGTTGTACAAGGTAAGTTTAACGTATTTTTCTTTCCACACTTCTTACCATACCCTTTGATTATCATACTCACTCTGGTGTGCAAGACTTAAGCAACAAACACATTATTCTAATTTTCAAATATTTAAGTACTCAAAATAAATAAATAAATAAATAAATAAATAAATAAATACATAAACGTCAGTAGTTTCAAACAGGTGTTATCCCTACTGCATAATAGGTAATTGACATCTTCTTCAAGTCACACATACAGACACACATATCATAGTTATTGAGGTGAACGAAATATGGGATCTTTCATTCATTTCGTATTACTCTAAAATTATCACTATAGGGTTATTCCTCAGGGGGAAAGACAGAAGGTTCATTCAAATGTTACGTGGTGAGTCACCAGATGATATTACAATCAAGTAAACTTGTGATTGTCACGTGACTGTCATTTGAAAATTCAATTTTAGATCCATTAAGCGTATTACATCGTGATGAGTCTCTAAATAATCACAATGATGTCGCATGGTGACTTTCAGGTGACCTAGACACTACTGTGAAGTCATTACAACTCTCCTTTGTGAGAAATGACCAGCTAATTTAATTTTTTTGTCACTTGGGACTATGCCACAAATCATTTATCATTATGACTGTACAATGAGGTCTCCATATTGCAGTTTACAGTCACATGAGGGTTTCAAAATGATTTCATTGTAATGTTATTTAATAATTTGTCACAAAGAAGCAATAAATTTTAATAGGGTCTTAGCAAGACTCTAACAAAGTGCATCCTCTCCCTCTTCGGGCCCATATTCTTCGCGTAGGTAATTGGCCGTCATATACAGCACAAACCTAGTACTTAAGACCTATTGTACTGGAGGTTCAACATTATTAGGAAAAGTTGTACCCATTCTGTAAACTTGTGATGCAAGGTTGGACAAGGTACTCCAGAACTTAGCTATTCCTTCTGTGCAGAGCCGTCCTTAGGGGTGTGCAACAGGGCCTTGCGCTGGGGCAAGCGCTAGGATGGAGGGCTGTGCCCCCCCCCCCCCATCCCCTGGCACCCCCCTAGTTACGACCCTGATTCGATATGAGACACTAGAAGAAAAAGGCCTCGCCTTTGCTAGAGACGGCTCTGCTTCTGTGCAATCTTTCTGTCCGACCACTTCCATTAAGCAAACATCTTTCTGAACGACGATCTTTTGATGGAGCTAAATTCATTTCCACAGCCTGAATACTAATTTTATTTTCATTCAGAGACCATTCCAGTTGAACTCCCTCCATGAGTGACCCCTTTCATTGAAGAAAATGAAACAGATTCAACTTTTTTTTTTTTTTTTTTTCTGATCGCTTGAAAAAGGTTTTATTAGAAAAACTATTCCGGTGAGCAGATTATTCATCAAATTTCTATACTAAAGTTAAATTTTTTTTCCTCGTAACTTTTTAAACCCTTTTGTGCCTTTTTAGATAATAAATTTAACCTGATGACGAATTATGAATGAAAGCCATTAAACACCCGAGCCCCATTCTGTCAGGAAACTCTCAAAGTAATAGCAAAGAAATCGTCATTATTTGTTCCTGTCCAAATGAAATTGCAGTTACTTAATAAACTTCGAAAGGACTGGGAAATAAAGTTATAAAAGATAAAACCGTAAAATCAAAGCAAACGTCAATGTATTCATTCTTTAAATTCTGCCGTAATTAACTTGCCTAATTAACTTATGTTTTGATACTCAAATTTTTTATATTTTTTCCTTGTGTAAAAAATAAATTTTACTAATATTCTTTGTTACTTTTTTTCATTTCTTATAAAAATTTTGATTTAAACATAACCTCCATTAAGAGACCACCTCTCATAGCGACTGCTTTTTATTGGAACGGAGCGTGGTCACTTTAAGGAGGTTTTACTGTAATTACGTGTATAACATTCGGAAACTATTTTTAGATCGCATATCCTTAGAAATCGGAGGTACTTCGGTGCTGTAGGATTAAGATGAAATTTGACTAACTTACAGTACAGAATTAATGCCAGTGCCGTATTTTGGAGTTATTTATTTATTGAACACATACATCTGACTTATGTGCTCGACATGAAAACCTGCTTATAACTCATCGTCAATGTACAGGGACGAGATAGCACAAGGAAATACGAAGGAAATACAACCAGGAGCTCCAAACAAAGAGTGCGTGCAATGGAGCCAGCGGGTTTCGAGCCCACAACCTCCTACGCTCGCAAGCCTAATTGCATGCATGGTCACAGTGACGTCACAGCGACATCACTGTGAGTCACTTTGGTCACATCACATCTGTGACCAAAATGCCACCACTCAGAGACGTCACATTGTGACTGAGATGTGACTTTCTTAAAAATCTTCAGAAATTTATAAATATCCTTCAAAACATGTTACTTACTTTAAAAAACATGTTTCTGGCAATTTATGTATCGTCGCTTTTGTCACAGTTTCGTCACAATGTTAATGTCAAATTAGTCACAAATGACACATTTTTCACAAATTTGTCACATTGTGACCACTTTGTGAAACGTCACAAAAGAGCTCTAAAACGGCCATAACGACTTCACATTTTAGTCACTGTGACTTCACATCGACAATCGATGGTCACAAAGTCACAATGTGACTTCACAACGACGTTGCAGTGACGTCACCATGCTTTACGGGAAGTGATTAGCGGTGTGGTGTCGGCCACGGAGGCCCCGTTTTTGATTTAGCAACATAGGACAGTATAAGGAAAACAAAAGATTGAGGACAGAATAAGAAAAAAAAAGGTTTATGAAATACTATATTAAATTAAGTAAATATAAAATACAAACTTACTGAAGCGAAAATTTGAATTTATCAAAAAAGAATCAATATGATTTAGTATTTCAGTTCGTATTTTCTAAATAAAAAATATTTAAAAAGATTTTGGAATGTTATTAAACAATATAATCTAATTTACAAACAAATTACAAATTTTGGCTTCTAACAAAAATGCACACCATTCGCCTTATTTCTTAATATGACTTACGTCCTAGCGTATTTTTCCAAAAAAGGTATTTTTAAAAGCCAGTTTATGAAAATCACATTTTTCGCATCAATGATATGAAAGCGATATTTTTGAAATGAAACTTCATATTAATTAACGTTGCGTAACACCAGCATATTTTAAGACCTTCATTGCAATCAAATTTAAGTTTAATTACAAGAATCAAAAGAAAAAATTTTAAATATTAACATTACAGTTTTAAATTCCAACGAAAAATAAGTTTTACGAGAGATTTTAACATTAAAATTGCTAAAACAGCGGAGAAAAAAGTAACAAAACCGCATATAGCAAAAAGTTAAGTATGTATGCTGAGAAATATTTAAAAATTTATTAAAAGAAGAACAGATTTAATTACACTAATAATATTACATAAAACTTAAAGTATTTGGTACATTGTTAGACTTTTGAAAATCTACAAATATTTTCCTTCTATTTAAGGAAACTCAAATTTTAGAAAATTCTTTTTTTGAAAGAAAAAATGTATTAAAGAATAATCTCTTCCGAAAATTTTAAAGCAAAATTAATGTCACTCTTTTTAGTTGTTAAATATAGAATATTTTGTAAATAAAAGCTTTATAGTCTTTTTAAGTATTGCGCGCAATGGAGAAAAAAAACTTTTCAATACTTTTGTCATAAACTACGTAATATGAACATTAAAAAGTTTTCCTTTTACTTAGAAAGTAACACGCAATAATAATTTAGGTGTTACAAGTATAAAAAATATACATCTACACGATTAAAATGAGACCGTATGTATGTTGTATGTATGTAACGGTATCTACACTGATCCCGGAAAAGGAGGAACATCGCGTTTGTTTTGGATTGAAGGGAAAAATCCCGGAATCCCGAGTTGTCCATCCATACCCCGAAATTCCAATTAGTTGGTAAGTTATTAATTAAAAACGTAAAAATTTTAATTACTTTGCCTCTGTATGTTTGCGCAGTGTTCGCACAGGTCAAAAAAGATTCCTCCCGAAGTCAACCGACAATGAAGGACAAAAGGGGAATATCTTTTCTCTTTTTAAGTGCGTTCGTAATTATGTAAATACGTAGCACCTATAGTGGTCGTTCAGTCCGTCCGTCTGTCAGCATATAACAACGCAAAAACTACCCAACCGAATCGGTTGAAATTTCAAATACATAATTATTACATAATTTTGTCGAGTCATTTCAAATTTTATGAAAATCGGATGCATAGATCAATTACAGGGACAATCAAAAGTATTCCATTACATTACGTTCAATGGGGGGAAAAGTTTCAAATGCATTTTAATCGTTTGAAATTTAAAATACATAATTATTATATAATTTTGTCGAGTTATTTCAAATATTTTGATAATGGGGTGCATAGATCAATTACAGGGGCGATCAAAAGTATTCAATTGCATTATGGTCAATGGGGAAAAAGTTTCAAATGTATTTTATACGTTTGAAATTTAAAATACATAATTATTACATAATTTTGTCGAGTCATTTCAAATTTTATGAAAATCGGATGCATAGATCAATTACAGGGGCAATCAAAAGTATTCCATTACATTACGTTCAATGGGGAAAAAAGTTTCAAATGCATTTTAATCGTTTGAAATTTAAAATACATAATTATTACATAATTTTGTCGAGTTATTTCAAATATTTTGATAATGGGGTGCATAGATCAATTACAGGGGCGATCAAAAGTATTCAATTACATTATGGTCAATGGGGAAAAAGTTTCAAAAGTATTTTGTACGTTTGAAATTTAAAATACATAATTATTACATAAATTTGTCGTGTTATTTCAAATATAATGAAAATCGGATGTATAGATCAATTACAGGGACAATCAAAAGTATTCCGTTACATTATGATCAATGGGGAAAAAGTTTCAAATGTAATTTATACGTTTGAAATTTAAAATACATAATTATTACATAATTTTGTCGAGTTGCTTCAAATTTCAATGGGGAAAAATGTCAATGGGGGAAAATGTCAATGGGGGAAAATTTTTCAAATGCATTTTAATGGTGTTACACTCATTCGAATTTAATAAAATTTTTATGCAACAATAAATAACCTATAATAATATACTTTTACATAATTTGTGGTGCAAAGAAAATTTGTTATTGATTTACAAGGCCACACAAAAGTATCCATTACATAATGGTATAATGAGAACATTGTTTGATGAGCGTTTTAATTGTAATTCACTATTTAAAATTTTATGAGATTGATATATGAGAGTAATATTTTTAAAATTTCGTCATCGTACGAACGCACCTCATTTGCTACGCTTCACGTGCAATTTCCAACTTGTTTAAATTGCCATCGCGGGCGTTCTAACAGACTCAAACAAAAAACAATGCGATTTTTAAACAGATTGTTCTTTTTTTGGACTAGCGGTCTATTTTTTTAAATTTATTTACATTTTTTTCGAATTTTTTTTACGAAATATCGATTTTTAGTCCTTTTTTTTTTTAAATATTTTCGAGGAATGCATTTTTGAATTCCAATCCTGAGAGTTCTAAGAAAATCTGGTAAAAAACGGTGCCGGAATCTAAATTCTCATTCCTTTCTGAGAGTGACAGTGTAATTTTTTTTTCGGTTTTTTTCAACGTTTACAAAAAAAAAAAATAATAATAATAATAATAATTAAATTTAATGTAAAATTATTATACAGTTTCCACGAGTAAATATTTTTTATCTACCAAAGTTATTGCATTACTGACTTTTTTTTTTTTTTTTTTTTTTTTTATAATGTGTGTCTAAACATTGGCTAACTTTTTGTAGAAGATAGAAAAAATCAGTTGAGTGATTGGTTGGAAAATGATAGATAAGCGATTAAGAATAAACATTTTATGTTTCGCCGATTTTTTGGTATTTTCACTCAAAATTTTTTTTTAGTTCTTTATTTAAATATGATTTAAAAGTGTTAAAAATTTTGAAAGAATTGATTGAATACTTTAAAAAAAATTAATTTTCATGAATGCGATGACAAAGCGAAATTATTACAAGAAATCTACATAAGAGTGTTTTTTTTTTGGCATCATGCCAAAAGCGAGTTGCTTCTCTTCTGAATTTAAATTATTTCATGGAAATTTTGATTTTTATGTCTGTTTTTTTAATTATTATTATTTTTATTATTATTTTAAAAGTCATCACCCAATTCACAGATATATTTCGAGCTCTTCAAGTTTTCTTTAAATAAACCAACCAGCGTAGCGGGCGAAGGCCGCTAGTTTTATTTAAATTTCTAAGTACTTTCAGTCAGTATTCCAGCAACCATCGTCAGAGAATATTTTCATTAATTCCAGTTAAATTAATTCAAATACGTCACTTCGATTGAAACGTTTTAAAATGAAATGACGTATTTTAATGAATATACGGCAATTAAGGAAAGTATTCCCTAACGATGGCTGCAGACTTTCAGACCGAAAGTACTGGGAAATTTAAATAAAATGTATACTTTAAAACTTGTAACATCTGTATTATTATTATGTGTCACATTTTAAGTAAACAATGAACTTTTTAAAATTCATGTTATGTAGTTCAAAATTGGATGGAGGCAGAATTGCATATTGTTTTATGTAGGGTGACAGGGAAAAATACAGTAAAAATAAATAAACAAATAAATAAACTACCACTATTTTTTGTATAGAAAATGCCTCAAATAATATAAAGAGATTAAAGAAGGAGAATTTCTCTTTAACAAAATACTGGTATATAGCACCTTTTTAGGTGCGTTCGTAATTATGTAAATACGTAGCACCTATAGTGGTCCTTCAGTCCGTCTGTCTGTCCGTCCGTCTGTCTGTCCGCATATAACAGCGCAAAAATTACCCAACCGAATCGTTTGAAATTTAAAATATATTATTATTACATAATTTTGTCGAGTCATTTCAAATTTTAAGAAAATCGGATGCATAGATCAATTAAAGGGACAATCAAAAGGATTCCGTTACATTACGGTCAATGGGGAAAAAAGTTTCAAATGCATTTTAATCGTTTGAAATTTTTAATACATAATTATTGTATAATTTTGTCGAGTTACTTCAAATTTTATCAAAATCGGATGCATAGTTCAATTACAGGGACAATCAAAAGTATTTATGGGGAAAATGTTTCAAATGCATTTTAATGATGTTACACTCATTCGAATGTAATAAAATTGATATGCATCCATAAAGTAGATATTATAATATGCATTTTGTATAATTTGTGGTGCAAAGAATATTTGTTATTGATTTACAAGGCCACACAAAAGTATTCCATTGCATAATAGTATAGGGAGAGCATTGTTTGGGTGCGCATTTTAATTGTAATTATTTACAGTTTTATGAGATTGATATATGAGAGTGATATTTTAAAAACTTCGTTATCGTACGAACGCAACTCATTTGCTACGCTTCACGTGCAATTTCCAACTTGTTTTGTCTGTGTTTTTCCCTGACCACTTACCACTCTGTTTTGGATATATTTACTTTTCAATATTTTTTTTATGAAGTTTTGAATATATATATTGTATGGTAGGTTCTATAAAATGAATCTGTCTCCAAGTTTTATGTCGAAAAATATTTTTTACTCTTGGTATGATATTACTTTTTTTGTACATAAACGAGACACAATTTCGTTTTTAAAATGTAAAAATGAATAAATAAGCATATTTTTAGTTTCAGTGAAAGTACAAGACTCTCAAGTAAATTATGTATAAAAATGTTGCTTAGTACCCGGAAATTATTTTGTAAACATGAGTCTAAAACCTGTAATTCCAATTTTCTGCTCGACAAGTTAAAATCTATTTAAAAAAAAAATCTCCAAGCAAAAGAAGAAACATGCATAAACATGCATAATGCAGGCATTCTACACACTAATTTACATGCTGGCATATATATTTTAAATTTTAAAATCAAATAATAGATGGCAGACAATTAATGATGTTAAGAGAGAATATGTGTTGTGGTCGGAAATAATGGCTATTTAAATTTGTATAAAGATAAGATTTTTGAAATGTGTCTTGTGTCCAGATCTCTATATTATTACTTTCTAAAATTTTATTTATGCAATGTATACTTTTTAAAGAATAACAACACGACGAGAATGGTCAATATGTTTTTACTTTTCGACATTTTAATATTCATATATCCCTTAAACTCCACCTTCCATGATTCAGTTTTCTTAAATTCTTATAAAAAACAGTATTAACAAAGTTTAAATAAGATTTAAAAAAAAAATCATTCCCGCAATAATCTGATTATTTATTTATTTGTATTCCTGATAAAGATTTTATATTTTTCCCAAACTTTCAATCTAAATGAATGAAAATCCATCAGTATTCATTAATGGGTTTCATACCTTTTAAAAATCTCCGTCGCCAGTACAAAAGCGATGTAACATGAAGTTCTTATAAATGTCTAAATTCTGATTGAAATTATGCAAATATCTGTAATATGTTTAAGGCTTTTAAAATTGTTAAAATAAACACTTTTATTATGGTATAATAAAGATGTAGTTCAGTATTATACTACAGTTCAGTTAATACTACAAAATTTTTTCACGTGGTATTTCACCATCCACCTGATAACATAATTTACAATAGGTATATAAGCATAAATTATGTTAAAAAGAGCTCTGACCTGTATTTTAAAGAATGAATTAATATTATTGAGGTAGGTAAATAGTTTTATTATTTTTTAATCATTAATTAATTAATTATTTTTTCAAATTCGATTGAGTTCTTATAATAGCTTCTGTCGAAGAATTTTTATACGATTAATTCATTCTATAAAGTAGAGCTTAAAGTTAAATTTAACCTTTTACTAATTTTACCGGTAAACAAAGACCTCTGCTTTTTTCAGTTTTTATTAGTTTAACTTGTAGATTTCAGTTTAACTACAAACATTATCGACATTTTGTTTCATTTGGAAATTTAATACTATCATCAGAGACTTTTAAATAGGCGAATGCTAGTTATAATAATCTTGTGTAGAAATTTTAGTACAAAACCATCGTATGAGTTAATTTCACCTTTCATTCATTTTTCAATCAAATCAAGTAGCGGTCTCATAGATCGCTTCACACTAGTTACGTTACAATTTCTATCGCACCAGTCAAAGGTTAACGCAAGTTTTATGTTGACGCATCTATTTAAAGTTATTGTGCAAATATTGAGATAATATGCAAAAAGAAAAAAAAATTGCAGCATTGATTGAATTGTATTTTCTATTACATTATAATATAAGTGTTTAGATTTATATTTTAAAAAGCCTTATGTATGGCTTAAACATATTACAAAGTTTTGTGTAATTTCAGTTAGTATTTAAAAATTTATGATCGAAATCATATAATTTTTGAATTGGCTACGAAGATTTCAAAAGGTATGAGATCCTTTAATAACTCGCACGATTTCGGTAAAAAAAAAAAAATCATACCGGGGAAAAAAATGTAGAATACTCGAATGAACAAAGTAACAGGATGCATAACTTGAAAAAATAGAATTTATTGACATTATCTTGAGTTTGACAATGATAAAAACAGTTTATAATTTTAATCAGTTTTCTTAAACTGAATTATATACCGTATTTTCTGGCATACAATCTGCAGATCAAACATGTTTAGAACTAGAAATTTTATTAAATAAAAGATAACCTACTCCTGATCCGCATATGTTTTATTTTTTAAGTAAAATTTGTTGTTGAAAGCATTTGATCCTGAAATTACGGTGTAGGTAATGACACAGAAATGTTGCATTGTTTTTGCGTATTATTGAGCGGTATTATACAGATACAGTGCGTGAGTAAAGTCATGGTTCACTTTTGACTGGTCACGGGAAATCAACGACACACGATGGAAATGTGAAATCTTCACTTCATTAAAAGGAAAAACTCTCCAAATTTCATATATGTTCAGTGCGGTTCGATGTAGCCTCTCATTTGTTGCCCTTACAAATCTAAATGATATTTAAGTTCTTCTCACACACAGTTAAGGATGTCTGATGTAACAGAGTGAATGATATCTGTCATTTTCAATTTCAAACGGAGGCCACGTCGAACTGCACTGAACAGGTAATGAAACTTGGAGAGTTTTTCTTTCATTTCTTGAAGATTTCACATTTCCACCGCGTTTCGTTTACTTCGTGTACCGGCCAAAAGTGATTTTACGAATCAGGACTTTACGGACATATTATAAGATATTAATACATTTAGAATGGGGATAACTCATCAATATTGTGCAAAGCAAAATAATATATTTTCGTCCAGGCTTACGTTCAAATGAATATTTTTCAAATTAGCGATTTGTACTTTAAAGATTAATATTTTTAGTGATAATTTTTTATTTTTAGTGACGAATAAGTTTACCAGAAGATTGTTTTGGTCAATTTAAACTGCCCGTATATGACAATTTCAAGAAAAAAAAGAGTTACAGGATTTGTAATTTCATATTTTCATATTTAGGTTATACATTTAGAGAAAGTTTGATATTTCACATTATTCCGATGAAATAATGAATCTGAGAAACAAATCCTAACATTATTTCTGCAGGAAAAGTATTTTTATTTGCTTTTGTATGCTTTTGCTTAGAAAAAAAAAGTGTCATTTTATTAGTTAATTTAAATTCGGGAAATAGGTTAAATTTTGCGCTAAGGATCATAAAATTACATTACATGGTGCCAGTTAAATCTACGTTTCATAAAATACAGACCATCTCTTTCCACACATATACACCGTTTATTTAATAACGTAAATCTACATTTTGACAATTAGCTTATATTTGAATAAGATTCACACAAGCAGAAAAAGTTTCGAATTATGGTGAGATTTCTGGAAAATTTACTACTGCGTGACGGCTGAGCTTTGTTAATCTAACTAGCTAACTTTTAGCTACTATGGAAGAAAGGTAAGAGAATGCTTATAATATTTAAAATAAAGTTATTTCTGAAACCACAAAGTTCATTTTGAATAAAATAAGGATTTCCATTGTTATTGTGAAACTACAGTATAGTGCCAAAAGTTTAGTTTAGTTAATATTTACGTGTTGATTTGATTTGTGTTTGTTTCAACTTGAAGTCTTCAGTGATTTTCAAATTCCTTTTATTAGGTGCGTTAGTAATTATGTAAATATGTTGCACCTAGAGTCGTCGTTCAGTCCGTCCATCCGTCTGTCTGTCCGCATATAACAACGCAAAAACTACTCGACCGAATCGCTTGAAAATTAAAACACATAAATTTTGTATAATTTTGTAGAGCCATTTCAAATTCTATGAAAATCGGATGAATAGTTCAGTTAGAGGGACAATCAAAAGCATTCCGTTACATTACGGCTAATGGGAAAAAAAATAATTCAAGTGCACTTTAGTGATGCTACACTCTTTCGAACATAATGAAGTTGATATGTATCTATGAAGTGTATACAAAAATATACTGTACAATCTGTGGTGCAAAGAATATTTTTTATTAATTTACAGGCCATGCAAAAGTGTTATTCCATTACATAATGGTATAAGGTGAAACTACGTTTGGGTGTGTTTTAATTACTTTAAACTGCTTTACATTTTATGAAATTGATATACGTTGCTGAGGTTTACGACAAATTATTTCATATAATAGAAAACAGATAGTTACAGGGGCACACAAAAGATTTCGGCCTCTATACTGTATCCGAAGTACTGTATACTATTACACCAATATTTGAATATTTTTAAAATTTCATTATAGTACAAACGCATCTCATTTGCTGTGTTTAACGTGCAGTTTCCGAATTGTTTAACTAAACCTGGTTTTTGCAAGTAAATATGGAATTTTATAATCAATTTATTATATGTCCACGTATTGATGGGCGTGATTTATAGACATATTTGTGTGATCGTATAAATTCATGCGTTACTTCATAGATGGCATAAATTTGCAATTTTGACTGTACCGATGTTCCTTTTATAACCAACTGTAAAAAAAATAATAATAAAATAAAATAAAATAAAATAAATAAAATAAAAATCTGTTTATTGAAAAAATTAAGTTTTTAGAAAAAATAAAAACGGTTTTAGGAATTAAGAACAAATAAAATATATTTTCGATTATTTATTGAAATGAGCTTTTAACCACATATATTGAGGCACATTTTTGCCATTTCATCGCATCAATATCTTAAATGTCGCATTTTTCTTTTACAATTATTTTCTTTTAATGTAAATTTAGGTGAAATTGTGAAATAGTCAATCCCCCTCAGAAATTTCTTCCCCATGGCACGGGGCCGGCCGAGTGCCCGTGCGAAAGACAAAGGCTGATGTGTAATTTATATTTTGTTTCCAGGGACAATGAAAGATTCCATTTCCTATGATCCATCGAGTAGAATCGTTTTCGATGATTTTTATTGGACTACTTCAAACATATTGAAATTGATATATACCACTGAGGTGTA
The DNA here is from genome assembly GCA_964019185.1 of Maratus speculifer. Classification (NCBI taxonomy): domain Eukaryota; kingdom Metazoa; phylum Arthropoda; class Arachnida; order Araneae; family Salticidae; genus Maratus; species Maratus speculifer. Next base: position 42,590 of record CAXHSM010001699.1, read on the forward strand.
CAACAACATGCTTAATATAGAATAGAAATAGGTGTGCTTATTATTTATCGCTCATTTACAGAGAATTCAAAATAACTCGGTTACAGTACTGTCTATGCACAGCAATTGCTAGAAGTTCAGTTGTGGTAAGCGCACTCAAATTTAACTATTGTTTTGCATATTATTTGAGATGTATAAATTCCATAGCTCATATACAGGGCTGCACAGAAGATACGAATTTATTTTCAATCACTAAAGGGAATTGCTAAAAAGAAGTTTTCAAGTGCGTTATGCAGAATTTTAACATACGATGCAGTACATATGCAAATCTACAGATCATACATAGTTCTTCCGAAAAGAATATGCATATTTTTCTAACCATTAATGGCAATTGATGAAATTGTGCTTGTTAAAGTGCTATCAGCTTTCGAAATTATTTAGGCATCTCTTTTTCCATTATTCAACCCTGAAGTTATGTTAAAACGTATTCTGAATCTGTTGGAAGATGTTTAATAATCTATGCTTAACGCAGGACATTTCGTTCTTGTTTTTTAACCTTTTATAACTATCCGGAATTTATATTTGAAAATGTTTAGTTTATCATGTTTTATCTTCACATGTGGGAATATATTTATGTATTTTCAAAAGATTGTAGCTAATTTCATTACGATGTTTGTCGAATCTACGAAATCCTTATGCGATTCATGTTAAACATTGCTTAACAATTGTTTGATGATTATATGTATCTCAACGGCTGTAAGAGCATTTGTGCTCCATTGAAAAGACTAGATTTAGTTTGTGCACCTGAGCAGTTTGAGAAATTTAAAGCGCAAACAACCCAGAAGACAAACATTTCAAAATTATTCATCGATAGAGTGAGAATGGGCGATCAAAATTGATTTCACAAACATTTCAGGGAAGACCTATTAGTAATTTTGTTTTTTGTGTACGCAGTTTTTTGAGTTTTTCTCTGATAAAAGTAATGTAAATCGCTTTTATCAGTTTTGCATTTAAAAACTTTCTTATTTACCTAAAGACGGTACAAGACAGGAAAAAACGATTGTGTAAAATGAAGAGAAATTCATGAAGGTATAATTATACTCAAGAAAATATAAAAGTAATCTTTTTAATAAACCCTTTTATAGGCAGTTAATGATTTTCTTTAAAACTATCTCTATTTCTATTAGGGTATTTTTTGAATTTTCCGAAAAAATATCAATTTGATAATTAGGTGATATATTAATTAAATGTTGCAATTAAAAACTTCGGCAAAAGTGTTTAAGGATGTATTCCAATTCAAACTGCTTATTCTGATTTATTTTTAAATTCATTTTTGCTCTCAGATGCATCAAACTGGCAAAGTCTCTTATTTAGAAATTACATAATGTGCAATGCTTGTCAATTTTTTTTTTATAAATGCAGAAAATATTGCAAAAAAATGCTGTCTATTGAACTTTTGAACTGAATTTTTCGAAGCGGGAGATCTAGGAATGAAAAAAATGATTAAAATGATTATACTCAAATGATAATTGCTTATAAATCAAATTCTAATCAATTGAGCAAAAAAGGAAATCACACGGCCTTTTACACATCTCTTCAAAAGTTCTATGTACTCAGCATTTTCATGTTTTTACTAATGAATCTGAAAATGTCTCAGAAACTTTCGAGCTGTTCAAAAATATTGAAAAATATAAAAAATAATTTGTGGTTGAAAAATATTTTTCGAATACACCCTTAAAAATCCCATTTCGAAAAGATAAAAAAAAAAAAAAAAAAAAAAAAAAAAAAAAAAAAAAAAGACTGTTTTGTTGTTGTTGTTGTTTTTTCCGTTTTTTTGAGCGCACATCGGTGAAATAATTGAAAATATGGACATATCGAAAACATGTGTTTAAATTTAATACTTTTTATTTTCTATCACCAAAATTCATTCAAACAATAGAAAATTTTGAATTTTAACCCTTTCAAAGGAAATCAAAAATGTTCAATTTTATGTTTTTTTTTCCTTTAAAAAAAAAATCGCATACGCTGGAATTTTCAAAATACGAATTTTAAAAATAATCCAACATTGATTTAAGATATATTTAAGATTATTATCATGCTATCGGAGTAAGTCAAGGGGGATTAGCTAGTATCTAAATAAATTATAAGTAAAATTAAAATTTAAAGACTGGCTTGTATGACTTGTGCATTCATTGGCTCATTGCATTGTGTTCGAGCTTTAATAAAAACTATGTACAGCCGTTTATTAAAAGAATTATGCATTATAATAAATACACAATAATACTATCACGATTTGCATATGGAAAACAAAATTGCAGATTAATTCGAATAAATTCTCTATGCAGTTTAAAAATAAAATTACTTATTATTCAAACCTAGTCGCCCAAAAAATTATTTTGAAGTATTTAAAATCATAACTCTAAATAAAATATTGAGAACCCTGTTTTTATTCACAAGAAATAAATATCACTACGTACAACCTTATACACACCTTTTATTTCAACGATACGCCAAAACAAAATATTTATTTAAATTGTTTAAAAAGTGAATAAGTTATTCATGAATAATGTATAAGAACCAGATGCTTTCAGCTTGTTTGTCGTTAAATGTAATTCATATTTTGATATTCATAAAAGAAATAATAATTCATAACTTTGTTTCCTTGTTGAAATTTTTATAAGGTGCTGTTTTTGTGCAGTAATTATTAATGAAGCTTGTCGGTTCAAATTTTGTCCATTTCATACATTTTAATAAATGTAATCATAATTTTATAAGTTAAAAGTCCAGTTCAATATGTATTCGTGAAATGAAATTCTAATACCTTAGAGTTTTTTAATTGGTTTTAAAATATTATGTTTTCGTGGTAGTACAAAGTAAAATTTCTGATATACTGGAAGTTTATCGTGTATTATAATGTATTCAATTCTATTTCAATATGTATTCGTGAAATGAAATTCTAATGCTTTAGAGTATTTAATGGGTTTTAAAATATTAAGTTTTCGTGGTAGTACAAAGTAAAATTTCCGATATACTGGTAGTTTATCGTGTATTATAATGTATTCAATTCTATTTCAATATGTATTCGTGAAATGAAATTCTAATGCCTTAGAGTATTTAATTGGTTTTAAAATATTAAGTTTTCGTGGTACAAAGTAAAATTTCTGATATACTGGTAGTTTATCGTGTATTATAATGTATTCAATTCTATTTCAATATGTATTCGTGAAATGAAATTCTAATACCTTAGAGTTTTTTAATTGGTTTTAAAATATTAAGTTTTCGTGTTAGTACAAAGTAAAATTTCTGATATACTGGAAGTTTATCGTGTATTATAATGTATTCAATTCTATTTCAATATGTATTCGTGAAATGAAATTCTAATACCTTAGAGTTTTTTAATTGGTTTTAAAATATTAAGTTTTCGTGTTAGTACAAAGTAAAATTTCTGATATACTGGAAGTTTATCGTGTATTATAATGTATTCAATTCTATTTCAATATGTATTCGTGAAATGAAATTCTAATACCTTAGAGTTTTTTAATTGGTTTTAAAATATTAAGTTTTCGTGTTAGTACAAAGTAAAATTTCTGATATACTGGAAGTTTATCGTGTATTATAATGTATTCAATTCTATTTCAATATGTATTCGTGAAATGAAATTCTAATACCTTAGAGTTTTTTAATTGGTTTTAAAATATTAAGTTTTCGTGTTAGTACAAAGTAAAATTTCTGATATACTGGAAGTTTATCGTGTATTATAATGTATTCAATTCTATTTCAATATGTATTCGTGAAATGAAATTCTAATACCTTAGAGTTTTTTAATTGGTTTTAAAATATTAAGTTTTCGTGTTAGTACAAAGTAAAATTTCTGATATACTGGAAGTTTATCGTGTATTATAATGTATTCAATTCTATTTCAATATGTATTCGTGAAATGAAATTCTAATACCTTAGAGTTTTTTAATTGGTTTTAAAATATTAAGTTTTCGTGTTAGTACAAAGTAAAATTTCTGATATACTGGAAGTTTATCGTGTATTATAATGTATTCAATTCTATTTCAATATGTATTCGTGAAATGAAATTCTAATACCTTAGAGTTTTTTAATTGGTTTTAAAATATTAAGTTTTCGTGTTAGTACAAAGTAAAATTTCTGATATACTGGAAGTTTATCGTGTATTATAATGTATTCAATTCTATTTCAATACGTATTCGTGAAATGAAATTCTAATACCTTAGAGTATTTAATTGGTTTTAAAATATTATGTTTTCGTGGTAGTACAAAGTAAAATTTCTGATATACTGGAAGTTTATCGTGTATTATAATGTATTCAATTCTATTTCAATATGTATTCGTGAAATGAAATTCTAATACCTTAGAGTATTTAATTGGTTTTAAAATATTATGTTTTCGTGGTAGTACAAAGTAAAATTTCTGATATATTGGTAGTTTATCGTGTATTATAATGTATTCAATTCTATTTCAATATGTATTCGTGAAATGAAATTCTAATGCCTTAGAGTATTTAATTGGTTTTAAAATATTAAGTTTTCGTGGTAGTACAAAGTAAAATTTCTGATATATTGGTAGTTTATCGTGTATTATAATGTATTCATTTCTATTTCAATATGTATTCGTGAAATGAAATTCTAATGTCTTAGAGTATTTAATTGGTTTTAAAATATTAAGTTTTCGTGGTAGTACAAAGTAAAATTTCTGATATACTGGAAGTTTATCGTGTATTATAATGTATTCAATTCTATTTCAATATGTATTCGTGAAATGAAATTCTAATACCTTAGAGTTTTTTAATTGGTTTTAAAATATTAAGTTTTCGTGTTAGTACAAAGTAAAATTTCTGATATACTGGAAGTTTATCGTGTATTATAATGTATTCAATTCTATTTCAATATGTATTCGTGAAATGAAATTCTAATACCTTAGAGTTTTTTAATTGGTTTTAAAATATTAAGTTTTCGTGTTAGTACAAAGTAAAATTTCTGATATACTGGAAGTTTATCGTGTATTATAATGTATTCAATTCTATTTCAATATGTATTCGTGAAATGAAATTCTAATACCTTAGAGTTTTTTAATTGGTTTTAAAATATTAAGTTTTCGTGTTAGTACAAAGTACTGGTAATTTATCGTGTATTATAACATTTTAAATTTTCTTTCAACTATCATAAAAGACATTAATAAAGGAGGTGTGGGAGGGGGAGGGATAAAATTGATATTAGAGGTATGATTATAGACTATTAATCTATAATTGAATTAAAGGGATTAATTTTCTTCCACTTTGATATTTGGATTGGGTTCGAATTTAAATATTTCGAGTTCGATTCCGTTTAGTGATGAAATGTAGCAAGTTCGAATCTAGTTGCAATTTGACGAATTCTTTTTTCTTTTGTTCGGATTGGTCTTAAGCCGAAATTTCCGATTCATGTTGGGTACAATCCGACTCCTGCAAGATTACACCCTCAGTAATACTTTCTTCAAATCACAGAAATTAACTTGGCAGCCGTGATGCCAGAATATTTTCGTTATTTGAAGAATAGAAAAATCGCTGTTGCAAGAAAGAAAATATATATTCGCCAATTCAAGAAACTTCCATGTCTTTTTTTTTTCGTTGTAGAATAAGTATTAATCTGAAGAAAAAAAAAAAAAAACTGAGGTTATAAAAAAAAAAATTTCTCTCTTTTCTGATTCTTGGGGTTTAAACTGGGACTGGTAACTTCGAGTCGAGTATCTTAATCCCTAAACTAAAAATGCAATACTTCAATAGTAATTAAAGTACAAAACCAGCATCTCGTTAAAATTTCAACTAGCGGATTAAACTTTATCTACAGAATTATTATTCCCTTTGCTAATATCAAAATGTGAGTTAGATTTAAGGACAATGAAGTCGAAAGCATCTTGTTTACATGCATTATTCATGAGCGACTTTTTAAATACATATTTTACTTTGGAGTATGACTGAAGCAGAATACGTGCATAAGGTAGAATATAGTAGTATTTATTACTCGTAAATAAAAGCAGGATTCTCAGTATTTCATTTAGCGTTACGGTTTTTAATACTTATGAATAATTTTTCAGATGACTATGTTTGATCAGTAAATAGTTTTATGTTTAAAGCGAATCAAAAATAAATGAGAGAGAATTAATTCGAATTAATATGCAATTTCGTTTTCTATATTGCGCTTTATTATGATGCTTTATTTTTTTAAATGGTTGTAGATAGTTTTTATCAAAGCTCAGATACAAGCAATGACATAATGAATTAAGTAAAGGTATACGCTAATTTTTTTCATATTAATTTTACTTAGAACTTATTTAGATATTAGCTGATCTACCTTGCGTGTCTTTGGCCCGTCATAACAATCTTAAATATATCTCAAATCAATGTTAAATGATTTTGAAAATTCCAATAAATACAATTTTCAAAAAATAAATAAATAAATAAATAAATAAACAATAATAATAATAATAATAATAATAATAAGGGGAGGAGGGTCAAACTTTTTTTAGTGTTGAAATTCGAATTTTTATTTTTTTAAACGAATTATGACTTTCGGAAATAAAACACGACATTTTAAGAGATGTTTTAAGTTTCTTCGTATTTTGAAGGATTTCGCCGATGCGTGCTCCAAAAAACGGCCTAAATAAATAAATAATTCTACTGAGTTCTATGTAGAAATCAATTCTGAACATTTCTATTTAAATTTTTTTTTTTTCAATTTGGTGCAAGTGGAAATTGATTGCAGGTTTTTTGAGTTATCTGAGCGGCCAGATAAGAACATGTCGTTTTTACCTAAATGCGTTAAAATATTAAAGTTTTATTTAGCGACAATTAGTTACACTGGCACATTTATAAGTAAATGTGTAAATTTTGTAGCAATTTAGATTTCAAAAATACTTTTTTGAGCTATATTTTATACCAAAAAAATCGATTTTTAGAAAAGTTTGAAGCCTAATAGATGGAACAAACTATGAAATTATTTTTATGATGGCTTAAAATGTGTCAGGTCTGAAGAGGTTAAATATTAAAGTTTCGTTTAGCGAAGACTAGTTACAATGGCATATTTATAATTGTGACTTTTGTAATAATCATTTTCAAAAAATCATTTTTGACCTAAATTTTAGACATTATAAAAAAAATCGATTTCTAGAAAAGTTTAAAGTGGCGTCCTCACTTAAATTAGAAAGATGTACCTATGCATGCAGAAAAATAATGCATTTTTCTTCGTTAGGAAGATAAAATTATAATTTAAAACTTCCTTAAACATAACCTTCTTGTTTTTCATCTAAAAATATGAAAATGTGGGGTTTTTTTCAGTTTTCACTTTCTTTTCATACATAGCTGTTGAATCAGAACAATAAAAAAGCGGCCGAAAATGAACTAGTGTATCCACATAAAAACATTTAAAGACACTGAATTTCTTAATATAAGACACATAAAATCTAATTTTCCATTCATTTATACAGATTTATTCAAAACATTGAAGTTTGAACTAGATTTTAGCAACCTTACTTCGTTGAATATTTATGCTGCACAATTTAGCATAGTAAACTGTTTGTTTTTAATTCAATTAGATAAATAAATAAATAAAAGTTTTTAACAATGGGGATTTGTGGTGTTCAAAGTACAGGTTTATACGCAACTCAAAGTGTAATCATTTCATTAAATTCATTCAATCGTAAAACCCATTTTAACTAATAAAAATTGCAACCGTAGTTTTCTTTTAATGAAAAATTGTTATTATATTCTGAATTTTCATTACGTATTATAAATTTATAAAAAATAAAGAAAAATAAATGAAATAGAAAAAATGAATGTAATTATAGATCAGTTGTAAATCTAATCAAAGATTTCTTAAGAAAAATATAAAATTATAAGTGTATAATACTTTTAAGTTAATCTTTGAGAATACTTTTTAATAAAAATTAATCTACTGTTATCATCAGTAAATATGTAGCTTAAAAAGAAAAAAAAAACTCTTCATTTTCTAATTTGGAAAGTTCTGTTTAATTTTCTACTGTCTTTGGTATTTAAAAATAATTGAAAATCATTAATTGCTGTTTTTTAATTTCAAACAAAATTTTGCAACATTATTCAAATTTTATAATTAAAATTAATTTTTAAAAGTTAAACAAAATTCCTGAAACTTCAATAAAATTATAAAAATATACTTAATTATTTTTAATTTTATATGAAAATAACTTCTGTGGTTAAGTTTTGAATATTTTAGTAACTGACATTATCAAAGATACATACAGCTTCACTACAAAATAAAATTGTTGTGGTTTTATTGTATAATATGAAGGCCGGCTGGAAAAGTCCCGGGCCCGACAAAGAAAATAGCATTTTTTTATTGCAATTATTTCTTAACATTATCTTCAGGAAGACTAATAAATGTAACTAATAAATGTATCATATTGGTGTTTAAATTTAATTTAACCATCTGAATAACGTTGAGCTCTTCAAAACAGTTGTTTAAGGCATCAATAAACCCTTGTTTCCCTGAAATCTTCTTCTATCAAGGAATTTTTTGAGTTTAGAGAATGGGTGATAGTTAATGAATGTTAAATCGGGGGATTAAGGGTGTTCTTAACTGCTCCGCTCAACAAGCGCAAAACGTTTTGACACATTTACAAATTCATTTTTTAACAGAAATATATAAAATTGGAATGCCTGACTATGGAAACGATTTCAAATTGAACTTATTTTTACATTTTATGATAATTAAATTACCTATCCAGTTCTAAGGTACTTCGATCACTTGGTCACCCGCTTTTCTCCTGCTTTTCGACCGGTCTTTCTGCTTTCGTCGGGAAATGTGCTCGAAAGTGCCAACTTTGAAGGCTTGTTATGAAAAATCTATCGTGTTTTTTAAAAAACAGAAAATTGAGTGCAATTAGACAGTTTCTGAATAATAACACCTGCTATTTTCATGCATTTCCGAACAAGAATAAATTAAAGCATGTGTCACAAAGTTGCCCTTTCTGATTTGTTCAAGCAATTCGAACTTTAATTCGTAAAAGATTTTTCTTATTGCGATGACTGACCGATGTGCTGGAATATTGTCACGAAAAAACACGTTTATTTATTTATTTCGCTAAATGAGTTTGTTTATTCTTTACCTCGTCGCTCAAATACCGAAGTAAACATGCGTGCTACTTACCAGTGGTACTTATATCCTTTTCTAAGTAATCAATAAGAAAAAAAAAATCCGTTTGCGTTCCAAAACTACCCACCATCACCTTGTTAACTGGCAAAGTTGACGTCGCCTTTTTTTGTTGCTGATTCATCTGGCGTAATCCGCCGTTTTGACAGTAATTTGCTGTCAAGAGTGTAGAGTTTTATCCATACTTTGAAGCCGCCGCAAAAGTTCTTTGGAATTTTTACAGTAAAGTTCCAAATTTTTACTTGAAACGGTTTTCCGATGCATCAATTGATCAAGTGTCAACAAACGCGGTACCCTCCTTACACAGACCTTGTGGAAACTTTAAAAGCAAGTTTAAATATTACATATACTTCTTTTGGTATATTTACAGCCTCTGCTATTTCGAACAAGTGTAATCTGAGGTCTTCCAAAACTATTCGATGAATTTTCTCAACAATTTCAGAAATTTTCACATTCACGGGACGTCCACAGCGGGGCTCATCACTTGCATTTATCTGCACCATTTTACATTCTGGAATCTACCTTTTAACTATTGAATATGATGGGGCAGAGCCAATCAGTGTGCTGTTCATTTTCTTATTGGTTTCTTTCGGCGTTAAACCTTTAGATAGAAATTTTAGATTACCACTTTTTTTCGGTAGATTTCGAAAGAAATAATACCTATTGCAATCGGACCAGTTTATATATCTATCTATCTATCTATCTCACTTTTTTATGGACACGATAACTTCTATAATTCTTCACCAATCTCTACCAAACTGGTACATAAAATCAAAGGGGATAAAATCTTGGCTAAGTTCGTTAATGGGCAAAATCGGACCAAGGGGGTCGGAATAGGGGGCATTTTTGTGAAAACCGAAAAAACGCCATAACTTCTTAATTAAAGTAGATGTCGAATCGGTTTAAAGTTTATATTACTTCTTAAAAATGGGCCAAAAGTATATGCATGACAGATTTTTGATAAATTTAGAAGTGGGCTCAAGGGGCGAAAAAAACAGGGATTTTTGGTAGCCTTTCAACAAAACAAAAAACAGGGATTCATAACTTCGTCAATTTTCAAGATATCAAGTCCAACTAAATTTTTCGTAAATGTTCTTAAAATTACCTAAAACTTTTGTATTTACAAGGACCAACTTTTACCGATGAAAAAAATTAAAAACGAAAAGAAAAAGGGCGCTGAAAAAAAAGAAAAATCCATAACTCCGTCAATTTTTAAGATATCAAATCTGATTAAATTTATTTTACATCTTCTCAAAAATATCTACAACTTTTATATTGACAAGTTTTTCATAGGACCAATTCGTATAGCAAAAAGAAATTAAACAAAAATAGGAGTTGGAGAAAAAACCTCAAATCCAAACTGCCTTTATTCTGACTCATGTTTAAATTCATTTTTGATTTTAAACGCATTCAAATGGTAGATCCTCTTATTTAGAAACTGTATAAAGTGGCGCATTGGTCAATTTTCTGATAAAGACAGAATATATTTCCAAAAAAGTCTACCAAAAAGGGTATTTTGAACAGAATTTCCGAAAGTCATCGGGACTGAAAATTGAAGGAAGTATTCAAATAAGAAATTGCGTTTTTTTCTGACTCGTTTTTAAATCCATTTTTGTTCTCAAACGCATCCATTTTACAGATCCTCTTATTTAGGAACTATATAATGTGATGCATTGGTCAGTTTTTTGATAAAGACGGAATATATTTCAAAAAAGGCTACCAAAAAGGGTATTTTGAATAGAATTTTCCGAAATTATCGTGATTGAAAATTTAAGGAAGTGTTCAAATAAGAAATTGTGTTTTTTTCTGACTCGTTTTTAAATCCATTTTTGCTCTCAAATGTATCCAATTTACATATCCTCTTATTTAGGAACTATATAATGTGATGCATTGATCGGTTTTTTTGATAAAGACAGAATATATTCTGAAAAAGGCTACCAAAAATGGTATTTTGAACAGAATTTCCCGAAATCTTCGTGATTTGAAAATTTAAGGAAGTTTTCACATAGCAAATTGCGTTTTTATGACTCTTTTTAAAATCCATTTTCGCTCTCAAACGCATCCAATTTACAGATCCTCTTATTTAGGAACTATATACTGTGACGCATTGGCCAGTTTTTTGATAAAGATAGAATATATTTTCAAAAATACTGTCAAAGTGAGTATTTCGCACAAAATTTTCCGAAGCAATCATGATTAAAGAATTAAGGATGTATTCAAACAACAAATCGGTTATTTTATGACTCATTTTTAAATTCAATTTTTTTCTCAAATGCATTCAACTGACAGTTTTTTGTTATTTAGGAACTGTATAATGTACTGTTTTGGTCGATTTTTTAATAAATTCAGAATCTATTTCAAAATATGTTGTCAAAATGGGCATTTGAGCTGAATTTTTCTTAAGATGATTCTGATAAAACCAGTTTTTGCAGAAAAATGAAATTAAAAATTTTTCATAAACGGCCAAATGAAGTTATTAAGCTGGGTTTATCTCTAATCATATATATATATATATATATATATATATATATATATATATATATATATATATATATATATATATATATATATATATATATATATATATATATATATATATATATATATATATATATATATATATATATTTTTTTTTTTTTTTTTTTTTTTTTTTTTTTTTTTGTTGAAATGAGCACTCTTCGAAATCTACCACCCCCTATAGGCCCAGCCGACAGGGTTTTTTTTTTTTTTTTTCAAATCTTCCATTTTTGTAAAAAATCTGAAATACTCTTGATATAAATGCTGTCAATCAAACAGTAACCAAGCTACTGATTTGAAACTGTGGTTATAAACTAGTCAGGGATAGTACTATGTAGTGTTTGCATATAAATGTCCTCGTGGTGTCATTTCTGTGTCGGGCCCGGGACTTTTCACCCGACTCTCATACTGACACCAGTGTTATACCATAGAATCAACAATAACAAATCGTAAAATATGCAGTAATATAAGCTATATTATTGCTAGTATATTTTTAAAAGAATATACTACTGCTTATTTGTTGTTAATTTTCGCTACATTGCTGGCAGCTTTTATACCGCAAAATCAATTTTTCTTTGCAATTTTTCGCAGATTTGTTGTGCGTCTTTTTTAATAGTAAGTGCATTTTACTTCATTAAGAAAACAAAATTTAAGTTAAAATTTAAATAAACATAATTTGTTGTTTTTTCTCTAAACAAACAAATAATATATTTTTTCTTTTATTCGTAGTCATTAAAAAAAAATTTTTTTGGTCGATCGTGAATTACTATATTCACTTAAAATTATTCAAAGACACCGACTTCGTAAATGTAAGACATTCAAAATCTAATTTATCATTTATTTATGCAAATTTATTCCAGAAAAATGAACTCAAAAACAGCTAATAACAGCGTTACTTCGTTGAATATTTAAGCATCACAATCCAAGCTGTTTGTTATTTATTCAACTAGGTAAATAAATAAATAAATAATTTAACAGCGCAGATTAGTGCAGTGTAAGAATAGGTTTATACAATTTCAAATTGCAAACTTACCATCAAATTAGTTTAGTCAAAAATCTCATTCAACTAATAAAAGTTGCATTTCGAAAAAAATTTAACTAAAAATTGATTATTATATTCTGAAATTGGCATTCTTTGTTAACCACCTAATTAATTTGCCTATACGTCGTACGGGCAATAAGAGTTTTCTTAACCCATCATTTAAAACTGTTTGATACCACTCTTTTTTAACACTAGAACCGCCATTAGGGGTCAAAATGGCCCCTGTCAGAGTAATAATAGTCGATTCGAACCAGAATTTTCTTCATAAGACACGTTAAATTTATGCAGCACAAAAAAACGACTATTTAAATTAGTTAAATAGTTTAAAATTAAAATTCTGGTGAGAAATACTTTTTATAAAACATGAGTAAAATACCCGGTGGTTCTAGTGTTAATTACAGTTTCATACTATTACGCGTATAGTATTATATATATAAAACCCCACCGTGTATAACAATTCCGGGGTCAACCTATCCACGAGAAAAAGAAACTCATTCACCAATAAAAACGTTTCATAGTCGTAATGGAGCGTTCTCATTGGTCAGATTTACAGTTGGAGCTGTAAATGACGTCACTACATTTTACTTCGCTTTGAAATCTTTCCACGATTTCAAAAAGTATATTTAATTAAAACTTTTTATTAAAGGAAAGCGAAGGTGTGTTTTAAATGCAACTGTTAAAATTTTTATATTCGGGTTGCTTTAATTTTTTTTTTTTCTTTACAGCCGTGAATGACTCTTGAGAATTTCAAATCTATAAAAAACATTGTGAAAAGTTACCTCCGATTTTAAAGGTAATCTATTTTCTGACCAATGAAACCGTTCCATAGTCGTAATGGAGCGTTCTCACTGGTCAGATTTACATTGGGAGCTGTAAATGACGTCACTACATTTTACTTCGCTTTGAAATCTTTTCACGATTTCAAAAACACTATTTAATTAAAACTTTTTATTTAAGCAAACCGCGGGTGCGTTTTAAATTTCATTATAATCCCCACCCCCATCTACCAGATAGTTTTGCTATAGTTTTAAATGCAGATTTCTGTTGAAATTTTCTTTCTTTCTTTCTTTTTTCTTTTCTTTTTCTTTTTTTTTTATATTATTTCAGCCTAAAGTGGCTATGGTTGACCACAGTTGTTGTAATTTTTTATCATCCTTTAAAAATGCAAACACGTCATTTTGACGGGCTCTCTTCTAGTGAATAATATAGTTTCGTACTAGAACGCTTACAGTTTCATACTATTTAATGGCAGAAATGTTTGGACTAAAAGTTATGAATATTTTAGCTTTATAAAAAGTGGTGTTTATCCCATATTTTCAATGTATTACACGTAAAAAAGGGAAGTTAAGTAGTTAAAAAATAACATTAAAGGTAAAGCAAAATCAATAAAACGAAAAAAAAAAAAAAAAAAAAAAAAAAAAAAAAAAAAAAAAACAATATTTTAAATCTAGATCAAATGTAATTCTGTCCAAGGAATCCTTAAGAAAACGTGTGCATGAAACATTTAAATTAGTCTTTGAAAACTACTTTTTATTAAATTTAATCCATTGTTTCCATTGGTAAACATAATTATTTAGGCAAAAAGAAAAAAAATTTCATTTTCTAATTTTAGAAATTTTGATATATTTTTTCTATTGTATTGTTCATTTGAAAACAACTGAAATCCTGTTGATAAGGTTTCTGTTATTCTATAGAATATTTTGCAACATTATTCCAAAATTTTAATAATACTTAAAAGTTTAATTGAAGTACAAGGTCAAATTCTGAACTATCATAATTTTACATAAAAATACTTTGAATGGATAAGTTTAAATTATTATAAAATCACGAATGTAAAAAAATTCTTCTTCTGTTTTATAGATGTATTATCATATGGCAGTTACAGTGCATTTTGCTTCGTCGAGGAGACAAAATTAAGAATTAAATTTAAATAAACTATATTTTATTTTGATTTTCATCTAGGTATATTAAAAGACAACTTTCAGTTTTTCTTTCATACTTAACTTCTGAATTAGTATAAACAAGCGGCCGATAGTAAACTGGTGTTCCACTTACATAAAATCCTTTAAGGTATCCTACAACGTTCGGAGACATTGCTTTTTCAACTCTACTTTTGACACTTTTTTTTTTTGTATTTTTTAGTGTAATATAACAGAAAATAAAGAAAATTATAGAAATAAATGTATGATATCTATGCAACTTTTTTAAAAAAAATCGTCATTTTTTAGCATTTTTTTTATATATATGAAAACGGCTCCGGTTCTTAAAAAAAGAAAAAAAAATGTGTGTAACACAAATCTTTTTTTTAACTTATGCATATTACACACTCTTGAGTATAATGGACTAATAACTAGTCAGCATACGGAAATCTAAAAGAGATACAGCTGATTATGTACAATTTCATAGAAAATTTCAGTAATATTACGTGTAATTCTTCATAAAAATAGCTATATATCAACAAATAAGTCACTTAGAGCTAATTGCTTAGTTCATTACACTCTAGACATTATCGAAAAACTACGCAAAAATCTCATGATTATAGGATAATAAAATTTTGAGTTAGAGCAATAACCATCTACCCTTATTGATAAAAATCTAATTTTTCAGAAAGCGCATTTAAAGTTTTCAACTTTGGTTTAAATTAACGCTTTTTTTTAAGAGTTTTAACTCCATTTATAATAGGCATATAGGAAAAAAAATTACAAATAGAAAGGTTCATTCAATAAAAAAAAAATTAAATTAAAAAAAATTGCGACTTTTCATGAAAATTAACGTTTTAAACGCAGACGGATACCTTAAAGGCACCAAAATCTTGCATTTAAGACTCTTAAAACTTTTCATTCATTTGTAAAAAATTATTCCAAATAATTGCAGTCAAAATTAGGTTATAGCAGCATTACTTAATTGAATATTTCGCTGCACAATCTGACATAGATGAACTGTTTTTCTTTTATTCAGCTCGGTAAATAAATAAATAATCAGGTCAGAAATACGAAAACAACAGGAATTCATCTTAAACAGGGTGTAATCACCATGGCAACCTAGAATCCTGATCTATCATTGGAATATCATAGAATTAAATAGAATGAAGAAAACTGTTATTAATATCCTTTCTATAAATTTTCATTTTATTTTCATAAAATTTGAAATGACTCCACGCAATTCTACAATGATATAAAATTTTCAACCATTCGGACAAACCAGAACTATACGTGCTACGTATTTCTATAATTTTCGAACTCACCTAAAAACTTGACTGCGCAGATTAGAGCAGTGTAAGAATAGGTTTATACAATTTCAAATTGCAAACTTGCCATCAAATTTATTTTAGTCGAAAAACTCATTTAATTAATAAAAATATAATTTCTGAAAAATAAATAAATGAAAACTGGTTATTATATTCTAAAATTAACATTCCCCCGTTAAAAAGCACATTAAAAGTAAGGAAAAAACAATGAAATGGGAAAAATCATTTTAAATCTCAATCAAACTCAGTTCTAATCATAAAATTCTTTAACTTTAAAACGGCGACTATGAAACATTTAAATTATTCTTTGGAAAAGGCTTTTTATTGAATTTAATCTATTGTTTTCATCAGTAATTATAATTATTTGGGTTTGAAGAAAATGCATTTCATTTTCTAGTTTTAGAAACGCTGACAGGCATTTCCTATTGTATCAGACATTCAAAAATAGCTAAAGTTTATTGATTGCTTTTATATTATTTCATAAAACATTTTTCAACATTATTAAATTTGATAATTTAAATTTATTTGAAAAAAATCTAAACTGCTTAAAACTTTTTTGAAACCACAAAGGCTAATCTATTTTAGTTTAATTATTATTATTATTATTATTTTATATAAAAAGCCCTTTCCAAGGTTAAATTTTAGTTATTTTAGCAATACGGGCATAAAATTTAATCAATTATTTCCTCTTAATTTAAAAAGACGCATCTTTCTATGGTAGGTATACTGTATTTTACTTTGTCAAAAAAATTTATACAAACTCAATTTTCTAGTTTTTCATCTAAACATATTAAAAAGCAGTTTTCTTTCTTTCATTCATTTTTTTCTGTTTTAATTTTTTTTCATGCTTTGTGATTGAATCAATAATAATAACAGTAATAAAATTGCATTCGAATATGAACTGATGCAAATCAAATAATATTAATAGGCGAAATCTAATATCCCTCTTGGTTCAATCGTAAAATACACAAAATTAACTTTAAAAGCTAATCGTTTTACTTAAAAGGTGGCAAATATTGTAATAATATAGAGCAGGGCTGTCCAACCTTTTTGTAAGCAGGGGCGCACCTCAGGTGTTGGCATTCAATGAAGGGCGTCATTACTTACCTTACTGAAAACATACGGCAATATTATCGCACAGTTTTAGTATACATACCGGGTGTCCAGTAAATGACTGACCCAATTTGAATGTAAATAACAAAAAAACTGTTTGAGATAAAAATGCGCGGATTGCTGTATTGTTATTAGAATATAAATAAATTTTAAAATATGCACTTTGTTAATGTAATATAATAATATTTAAAATAATATCTCAGTCTCAAGACTGAGGAGGTGAAGTATAATACAGATGGTTCAATCATAAATATTATTTTAAATCCCTTTCCAACCAACGTACCCTATTTCTGAAGTTGATTCGAGAGTCGATTCAACATATAGATTCAGATTCGCCAACATGTAGATTCAAATTCAGCCGAAATCTCATATTTATGAAAATTAGAGTCATGTCTCTATTCAAACAGCCTGTTACCGCCAACGCGATATTTTTCCCGAAATTTGAACTGTATTAACAAAGTACATGTTTAAAAATTTATTGATTTTCTAATAACAATACCGCAAACCGCGCATTATTAACCATTATTATAAAACCGTTTATTTGTTATTTAAGTTCAAAATGGATCAGTTATTTACTGGACACCCGGTACACGTCTTATTAATATAATGCAAATGGATTTAACAGCAATAGGTAAAAGGCCCTTCTGGAGTTATTGTATTAAATTTCAAATTATACATTTTTCTGTGAGAGATTTATCTAAAAATAACTGTAAGGTAAGGCTCCTGAAACTTTTTTCGCGAATCTAACAAGGACAACAAGAAAATAAATAAACATGGAAATAATAGATATTGCTTGGTTTCTTTTAAGATACTAGGGGGGCCCCGCCCCCCTGCTCGCTATGCTCGCCAACCCCCCGCGTAATCGCTTCGCGATTCCAAATTATTGGCTACCCCTGCTTGCTGCGCTCGCCAATACTCCATGGTATGAATAAGCAGCTGCAGACCTCTCAAATGATATGTCACACGACTGGTGTTGTAAAGAAATTAAAAATATGCCCCCCAGGGGTGCAGAGTGGGGGTGACACACAAGACACCCATAAAATGAATAAACAGTTGCAGACCTTTCAAATGATGTGTCACACAATTGGTGTTGTAAAGAAATTACAAAATGCGCCCCCTCTGAGGGCAGAGGGGGGGGGGGGTTACACACAAGATATCCATAATATGAATAAGCAGTTGCAGACCTCTCAAATGATGTGTTACACAATTAGTGTTGTAAAGAAATTAAAAATGTGCCCCCCTGGGGGGCAGAGTGGGGGATGACACACAACACATCCATAATATGAATAAGCAGTTGCAGACCTTTTAAATGATGTGTCACACAACTGGTGTTGTAAAGAAATTAAAAATGTGACCCCCCCTGGGGAGAGCAGAGTGTGGGGATGACGCACAAGACATCCATAATATGAATAAGCAGTTGCACACCTTTCAAATCTTGTGTAACACGACTGGTGTTGTAAAGAAATTAAAAATGTGTCCCCCCTGGGGAGCAGAATGAGGGATAACACACAAGGCATCCATTATATGAATAAGCAGTTGCAAACCTCTCAAATGATGTATCAAACGACTGGTGTTGTAAAGAAATTGAAAATATGGCGAAATATTACAGTTATCGCCAAGTTGGCGTCACTTTTGACAACTAATTTTGGTCGCCAAATTTGGCGATATATCGCCAAGTTGGCGACAAACTTGGCGATTGTTGGCGGTGGTAACCTTTCCTCTCTTTATGGTAACCCATACGGCGATGCATAGACGGAGCCCTTTCCTGACTGGTCTATTCGACTCATGGAAGGAGTGGACAACCCGGATTCGTTAGTTCCGGAAATCTTCCACATCAGCATCATTCCAGGAGTCATTCCTTTTAAGGCTAGTTTTTTTTTTTACTATAGAAGGATTAAAACAAGCTTTGACTTATTTTGAAGGCATGAATTTCGTTTTATAAAATGTAAAAAAACAAAAACATTCATGATGTGACCAATTCATATTTTTAATTTCATAGAGTCTGGAAGTGTTTCATAAATGAAAATTGTTAATTTTTTCGAAGCAAATTTTAAAAAAGAAACTAAAATTTTAAAAGTCAAGAAGAAAAATTGAGCCTCATTTATTATTCGCATAAAACAGCCAACGGCCCAGTAATGTGACAATAAAGAAAGAAGCTAAACATTCATGCACACCTTCTGAGGAGCGGGGGGAGGCAAAAAACATTTATTTTTCTATTACTCCTTAAGTATTAAAAAGAGGTATTTCTAATTCTAATCAAATTTAATAATCATAATTATACTTTATACAAAAAAACTAAAAATCGTGATGCATGATTTAATATATTTTAATATGCATGATAAAATTTTCAAAGTATGTTTCTGTCTTTTAATGTCTTTTTACAGATGTTGAAAATATCCCTGGTGCAAATATTAATTATTTTAAACAAACAATTATTTATAATGTAATTTTACTTCTAAAATGTCTAATAATGGAAACCTTCAAAAGGGCGCCATGGTGCCCCGGGGGGCCGCGTTGGACAGCCCTGATATAGAGGTTACAATTTTATAATATACATTTTATTTAAATTTTCTGGTATTATTGGCCTGCAATTCCCCGACTATTGTCAGGGAATATTTTTATTAATTGCCATTCCATGCATTCAAATGTGTCACTTCGTTCGAAATGGAAGAGTCTAGAATCATCGGGGTTACTGGAAGTAGAATTTTTTTTTTTTTTTTTTTATGCAAGTTTAATCCGACACACTGCACTTTTATTACTGTCCAGCAAGAGCTCCATCTAAAAAATGTTGTAGTAAAAATTGGCAAATATTTTCAATCTAAAAAAGTGCTTAGAAAAGTAATGGAATCAGCTTATCTGCAAAGCTCCTGAAATTACTCAAATTTTTGTTTGCTGAAAATGTGGACTGAACTTTACAGGGGCCATAAAATCAGTCAGGGGAAAATAGGCAATTTTAACTCACTCCATATCCCAATAATCCATAACAAGTTTAAAAATTTGAATTCATAACTATAAGCTACAGGCTAATGTAATAAACAACAAGAACGTTCAGTACAAATTGTGGACAAAATTCCATCCCAGGGGTTTCTTGTTAAGTGGAAGATCAAAGCTCCAAGTAAACTCAAAATCTTAAACATATACGATTCAACCATATATTAAATATTTCTGTTCAGAAATATTTACCCACATCAATTCCTCAGCAACCTGACTATATTAATTTTATACTTTAATTATTACTTCGTGGTTTATATTCGTTTAGCGTTGTGAAACTTAGTTGGTTTAAGACAACATAACTATACATTCTATTAACTACTTTTCCAGTAATCATTCTGAGTGCCTAGGATTCTGAATATAAGGCACCAGTAAAGCTCAGTCCACATTTTCAGCTAACAAAGATATGGGTAATTTCATGAGCTTTACAGATAATCTGATTCCATTACTTTTCTTCGCCTTTTTTTGGATTGAAAATTTTTGCCAATTTTTACTGTAACATTTTTAAGATCAAGCTCTACTTTTCTATCTGGTTCCACCAGTTTTTCATATGATTTTACAAAATTTTCAGATTCTTTCAGGAACTTGATCAACCAATTTCAACTGAAAAATCTAAATTAATATTAGTTTAAAGTTATTAGTAGATATATTAGTTCGGAGAAATACTGGAAATAGCGTCAAGTTGGCGTCCTTTTTGGCGAGTAATTTTGTTTGCCGAATTTGGCGATATATAGCCAAGCTGGCGACAAATCTGTCGACATTTTGAGACATAACCATCTCCCCATGGTAGTTCGGATACAGTACAGCGCCTTACAGTTTCGCAGTACAGACTTTCATTTCTCCATATCCAAATCTCTCTCTCCCTCTCTTTTTTTTTTTTTTTTATTTGTATATATAGAAGGATTTTTTTTAAATAAATTATTCCTTTGTAACTGAAATATCTGTATTATAGTAACTGTTTTGACTTCAAAAACTATTCAAATAAAGGTGCGATGTTGTTTAATAACATATTTAATTATAGTTTATATAAATGTTTATAAAAAATCGATATTTTCTGTTTCGAAAGACGCTAATTTCAAAAATGCAAAAATCTATCGGGGGAATCTGAATTTTTATTGACCTGTAAAAAAAACAAAACGCGTGTTATCTTTTTTTTTTTTTTTTTTTTTTTTTTTTTTTTTTTTTTTTGGGGGGGGGGGGGGCTGTTTTCTAGTTGGTGGCAACTCGAAAAAAAAAGATTCAATTAACATTTAAAAAGGAGAGACTTCTATAATGTTAAATTATGGGAAGTATAGCACTACATAAATTTTAAATGGATGCCATTTCCTTAATATTGGATATATTTTGACAGGACCTTCGAAAGGCACATACCTAAATTAAAAGCTTTTGAACAAGCTATTACACGTCACTGAATGTTTCCTGGTTCAGGTTATAATTGAATTGTTTTCCTTTTATCTTGTTTTATGAAGAAAAAAGTGACAAAATGGGGGTTCTGGATCTCCATAACTACTCGGTGGAACTAGATGAAATTTGGTAAACTTTAAGGTCTAGAGTAAGACACTTCACCTTTTTAATTTCGTCTCAATCCGATGATTGGATCCACTCTACTATACAGCACTATTATGCTGCATGATATACATGAGTTAAATATTTTTCTCTGCATAAATTCTATTCAAGACACTGCTACTTGTAATTCCGGGTACCCCAATAGTTATAGACTCTCCCATTTTAAACGAAGTGACGTAATTGAATGAATAGAACACTAATGAATAGACGACTAACGAAAACAATCCATGGTGATAGGCATGTGATTGCCAGCCGAAAGTACTATGAAATTTTAATAAAATGTATATTTTTAATTTGTATCATCTATATAATTATCTTTGGTGTCTTTTAAGAAAATCAGCGAGCTTTTTAAAATTTATATTGTATTTTGTGAACTATTGTATTCACATGGAATCATTCAAAGGCACCGAAATCTCTAACGTAAAAAATGAATCTAATTGCTTACTCATTCATACAAAATTATTCTAAAAATAGAACTCAAAATTACCGTATATATACTCATGTATCCCTTAACTTTCGAATGTAAATTCTGCAAAAAATAAAAAACCCGTGTATAAAACGACCCCCTAACTTTTTACTTCAATTTTGCAAAATGAAACCACAGATGTCACTTGCCAATGCTGAAAAAGCAGTAAGTAAACGAAAACAAATCATTGAAAAAAAAAAAAAAAAAACAATGATAAATTATTATTTGCATGCTTTACATATTTTATTATCCATACACATAAAATTTATTTTTTATTCAACTTAGCAAATAAATAAATAAAACTTTTTAACAGCGTCAGTGCGTTACATGTATGGGTTTATACTTATATCAAATTTAAGATCTTATCATCAACTCCATTCAGTCGAAAAACTTATTTAATTAATAAAAATTACATCTCAAAAAATGTTTAATAAAAATTGGTTATTAAATTCTGAAATTTACTTTCTTCGTTATGATTATATTAAAAGTAAAGAAAAATAAATGAAACATAAAAATCTTTTAAATCTAAGTCAATTTTTATTCTAATCAAGGAATTCTAAATTAAAACAGTGGGTGGGTAATACAATTTAGTTATTTTTTGGAAAATACTTTTTTATGAAAATCGATCTACTGTTTCCATCAGTAAATACAATTATTTAGATTTTTTAACTCTTATTTTCTGATTTTAAAAGTTCTCAAGTTCATTTTTTATTGTATTGCGTATTTAAAAGTAATTGAAATTCATTGATTGATTTTATATGTCAGACATCATTATGTAACATAATTGAAATTATGTAATTAAAATTTATTTTTAAATCTTAAATAAAAACTTAAATTTTTAATAAAAACATAAAGGCGAATTTTGATCTATTATAAATTTTATAGAAAAGTTATTTTCATTGTGAAGTTTTATATATTTACATCATAGTTATAAACGTTTATCAATAAATTGTACTTAAATCAAATTTTAAAAAACGTGCACATTAGTATAGTAGCTACAGAGTATTTCACTGCGTCAAATGAACAAAAATTAAAAAATTAAGTGAATGTAATTTTCTTCTTTTTATCGACACGTGTCACCATTTTTTTCGCATCATGTTTAGATGTTCAATCACTAATCCAAAGCGACTGAAAATAAACTGCAGTAAAACCCCGATAATTCGGATTAATTAGGACCAGACCCAATCCGGATAATCGAAAATACGGATTATCCGGAAAATTAGAAAAAAATGAAATAAAATAAAACATATTTGCCGAAAATCATCTTTATGTTAAACTTATTTAATATTTACAGTCAGTAAAAATCTTTATTTTGTAATAAAAAAGTTTGTAATCTTCTGCTGCGCCAGTTTTCTATACCTTTTGCAAGCTGTACGGCCAGTCGCATCTCAAACGCAAAAAAAAAAAAAAAAAAAAAAAAAGATAAAACAGATCCGGATTAAGGGGGTCCGAATTAGCGGGGTTCTACTGTACTTTATTTATGTAAAATCCTTTAATGGTACCGAAGTATTGAATATAATACACTTCAATTCTAGTTTTTCATTTTTTTATATTTATTTATTTTTAAAAAATGAAATATGAATGAATAATATTATAGTTATGTTTCTTCGCTAAATATTAATGCCGTTCAATCTAACATAGTAAAATATTTTTTTTTTTTAATTCTTTAATCAGATTATTAAATAAATGAATAAAATTTCCAACAGAGAAAATTGTGAAATATAAGAGCAAGCTTATTTCATAAATATAAACTTTTCATTAAATTTATTTAATCGAGAAACCCATTTAACAAAAATAAATAAATAAGTAAATAAATATAAATTGGTTAGTATATTATGAAATTTACAATTTTCGTTATGTGTACATTAAAAATTAAAAAAATCAATAAAATGGGAAAATCCTTTTAAATTTAGATCGATTTTAATTCTGATGAAGAAATTTTTTTAAAAATTCAACAGTGAGTGCATGAATCAAGTTATTTTTGGAAACGTACTTTTTATTAAAATTAATCTACTGTACTTCAGTATCTATAATAATTTAGGTAAAAAAAAATTTAAAAAAATAATAAATTTCATTTTCTAGTTTTAAATGTTTTCGGATTCATTTTTTAATCCACTGCGCGTGTAAAAATAATTGAATTTCATTGATTGCATTTTTTTATTATTTAAAAAAGAAATGAAAAATTATTTAACTTTTGTAATTATATTTTTTATCCCATATAAAGTGTTTCGAACTTTAATGAAATACTAAGAACAAAAGATGCACTATTAATAATTTTGTAAAAAGTGTCTTTCGCAGTTGAATTTCAGATTATAGATTTTATTTGGATTTAATTTCAGATCTAAGCCTTGTGGATGTAAGTATTATTACGTCAAAAGATAAACTTGATAATAACTATACATAGTTGGAAAACTCTCGATTTCTTTATTACCAGTAAATTTTTACAAAAATGAAATGTTCGTTTTGTTCAATTGTAGAAATTGCGTGATTGCATAAAACAAGTGCTTCGGCACAAAAATATTGGTATTAAGAAAATCGGGAGGTTGGAGACTAAGGATAGAGTATTTTTGTTTTTCATAATTGAACTAATAATATAAAATATGCATTAATTTTCTTCCATTTATGGCTTGATACGGGTTTTTTCCTGAACGAAAATTGGAATTTCCGTATTCGGGTCGGGTAAAACTATGTCTATTTTGAAAATTTAAGAAAAAACGTAGTATATCAAAACACTTGCAGAACTTTAATATTTATAACAATATAGAACTTATATAAAACAGTTCGTAACAATTTCTTGAAATGGGTTTTATTTTAAGCTTAAAACCTATTGATTATACTTGTTTTTACTGTGCATCAACAAAATTTATAGTTCTTGATGCATCCCAAACTTTATACACCGTTAAAAATGTTGCTCTAGTTTGAACCAAATGTTGGTTCACAGTAGCTGCCACCATAAGATGGCGAAATATTGAACCAATATTTGGAGATTCCTATTTCAACCTCGTTCCAACTGTTGGAACCATGCTTCAACAGGAGCTCCAAATATTGGTTCAAAAATTCTACTAGGCAGCTATTGAGCAACAAAATTTGGTTCAACCTAGGACAAGATTTTTAACTGTGTAGAAAGTCATTTGTTTGTCTTTCCTTTAATCATTTTATATTTTGCAAAATGAGATATGAGTCCAATATGATATATACTCTCTTAAAAAGTCAGTCACAAAATAGCTCAAGTTGAGCTGAAATCCACTCATCTCAATGTTGAAAGGCAGCTTCTCAAAAAAGCGTTAAAATAACTTAGTTAGTTTTTAACTAATTTAAATGAAATTGAGCTATTTAAATAACCAATTTAGATCAAAAATATTTAATCGTTTGAAAAACAACTCTTTTATGATCGAAAAAATTTCAGCTCTTTCATGAAGAAGCCAAATCAGCTCTTTCGTTTTAAGAGTGTATATCTGAATGCGCTACATATTTGAATGTACAGGGTGTCCACTCTCAACGGTGTCTAGTGGCTAATTTCTAAACTGTTAGTCAAAGATATACAGTTCCAATTACAAAAATGTTTTAAACGAAATTTAAAAAAAAAAAAAGAAAAAAAAAAAGAAAAAAAAAATTAAAAATCGTAAATAAAAACATAAAGTTATGAAATTTATATTTTTATGCTGTCCCCAAGTTCTATAAGTGATATGTAGTCAAAATTTACTTTTGCACTAGCAAGTAAGACAAAAAGGGGAGAAAGGAAGGGCTATTCATCTAACATTAAAATTGCCCGAAATATGAAACTTTGAATTGCATGAATCTTCTACGAGTCTTCTGTGTCTGAACATAGATGAGTTGCATCATAATTCCAGAGATCGTACACAAAATACTTAAAGAATAGAAGGATTTATTTCACGTACACATTTCTGCATTGCAGCCGAAGGAAATCAGTCCGAACAAGTTTTAAGATAACCTTAAATTTTATTAATTAAGCTTCATATCAGATAAACCAATAGCATTTTAAAATATGTATCATCTTGTAAGTAATTGCGAGTGTTACTTTTTATTATTTCATTTATCAAAATTCTACTGTTTTTTAATTTCATTTTTAGCACAAACTATATATATATTTTTAATAAGTCAGAATTTAAGCAGATTTCAAATTTATATTGTAATGTTAATTTTACTCTCAACCATTATATATATATATATATATATATATATATATATATATATATATATATATATATATATATATATATATATATATATATATATATATATATATATATGATGAATATTTATATTTCCTGCAAATTTGTAAATGAGTCCTACTTCACAGCAAAAAAAACCACGCTTCAATTTAAAAAAAACTATCACTAGGTCAGTTTTAATCGTAGAATAATGAGAATTATTTTGTCTTATTTCTTATTGTAATGGGATATTTTTACTAACGTATACGACCAAGTAACTATATAAAAATTTTAATTTTATAATTAAAAAAATATATTTCTATTGTCTCAAATCCATTTTAAACTTTTATGTAATTGGACCGATACGTACGTCTAGGCCAAACGGTTTAGGAATTAGCCATTGGATACCATTGAGAGTGGACACCCTGTATATTTATTGCATATATACGTATTTCGATATTCTGTGTATTTTAAATAACCAATCGTGTCCCGTAAGGCATGGTGACGTCACTGCGACGTCGTTGTGAAGTCACATTGTGACTCTGTGACCATCGATTGTCGATGTGACGTCACGTGACGTCGATGTGAAGTCACAGTGACCAAAAATGTGAAGTCGTTATGGCCGTTTTAGAGCTCTTTTGTGACGTCACATTGTGACCACTTTGTGAAGTCATGGTGTGACAATTTGTGAAAAATGTGTCATTTGTGACTACTTTGACATTAACATTATGACGAAACTGTGACAAAAGCGAAGATATTTAAATTACCAGAAACATGTTTTTTAAAGTAAATAACATGTTTTGAAGAATATTTGTAATTTTCTAAAAAATTTTAAGAAAGTCACATCTCAGTCACAATGTGACGTCACTGAGGGGTGGCATTTTGGTCACAGATGTGGTGTGACCCAAGTGACTCACAGTGACATGCATGCTATAAAGGGTGGCATACTAAAATTATTTTATTTTAATTCAAAGCTGCATCTGATCCACACATAAAAAGGGGGGGGGGGTTATAATCCAGTGCTTGTCGAATTAGAACCTGAAGGCTCTATTTATATTGAGCCTGAATACCGTCTCGAACCCGTCAAAAAATAATTCGTCGATCTGGAACTTGACTCGAACCTAAAATGGACAAAAATTCATCTATATATAATTTTTTACAGTTGTGGAAAAATAGTTTACAATTATTTTTCTAATCTGACTTTTATTTTTTAAATTGGCAAAAAACATTTATATACGTTGATTAATGCTCAAATATGTAGCTTTGTCACCTGAAAACAATTTTCAACTATAGATTTTTTTTGAAAAAATGTGTCAACTAGACCTGACCGGCCCCGCAGAATTTGAATCCCATTCCGAAACTGACACGAGCCCAAAACGTAAAGATAAATCTAAACCGAGCCCAGACAACAAGAGAAAAACATTATCATCCACCCGCCCTAAACCAAAATCAGGTTAACCGATCCGATGAAAGAATCTACTGGGGGCAAGCGTGTGTAAATAAATTTTTACGCATCCAGTTTTAATCTGTCGGCAAACAAATATCAAAATCAGTCCACTAATTAAAAATGATACAATTAATTAAATATTCAAAAAGTATGCGACAGCTCAGCCTTTTTAAAGACACCGCGTTCCTTCCATTTTTTGAAAAATATTATTGTTCGAGTCCTTTGAAATTACGCGCTTGAAAAGGTATTTTTTCAAAAATAATTGATTACACCGATAAAATAAAACCGTCTTTGACGTTACTTCTCTAAGAAAATCAATTTGTTAAAAGATGAAAAAGTATAGCAGGGGATGTCGCAAAAATTCTTTAGGTAAAATATTCACATCAAAAATTGGATTATTTCTGAAAATGCTTTGTATCTCCATTCAATTCTTTCAAGTTTATATGCAGTAAAAATTACTTACTGAATCTGTCAAGTAACTTGTTTTAATGTACCAGATAGAAGATTTTTTTCGTTTTTTTTTCAATTGTTGGAATTTCCTTTTATAAAATATTTCAATTTAAAGTAGTTTTCAATGCATATAATTTTACTTGGTTAGGACGTTTAAAGAAACGTCTTTCTTTCGAAGATATCAAACAGCCATGCATTTTGTTTCAAAATTTTATCATTTATGCTCACGATTTAATGCTTAAACTGTCTGTCGATTTTACTTTATCTACTAAAATAGATTTCCAGCGAATATAAAATTTCTATTGATTTATGGAACCAGTGTCCATTTTCCATTCTAAGCTAAAATTCGAAAATAATTATTTGAGTTGATGATTTTAAAATAAGTTAAGTCCATTAAAAAAGGGAAAAAATAGTTAAGGTGGTCAGGGATACATTTAATTTTTTTCTGTTAATTTTTTTAATTTTTTTTTTATTGTAGCTATGTAATTAGTAAACAAAATCATATTACAAAACTTCTCAAAAAGTGTTAAAAATTTCTTATTTATTTATTTATTTATTTATTTATTTATTTTTTAAGTGAGATAATTTAAAATCGTTGTCACTGGAAATATTATTTGTCGAATTTCAAAACATTTTCATTTAATTAAACAGAAATATATAATTTTTAATTAAGATTCAGCATTTTTCAAAATATTAATTTAAAACGAAATAAGAAGTATTTAAATCTTAAAAAGTCTCTAGCTTATTTTTTTAAAAATTACATTTTTATAATTTTTTTTTTTCGAATTTACCGAAGCAAAATTTCGGAAAAAATGATTGAAAAAGACAGGTTTCAAGTTTGAACTATTTATCTTTAACTGTTTTTGACTTGTAACAAATTACATACGAGAAATGGTGAAAAAAGCCCATCATACAGAGAAACGCGTTTTCACAGGAAATCGTCTCCTTGACAACCATTGCTTTAAAGAACGGAAACTGTTTTATGAAATAAAATATTTTTCCGAAAATTTGACGAGTTTTGTGTTCCGGGCGTAAAGCTAAACCTTACAACAAATTAACATAAAATCTATGTTTTTTATCAATTCGAAATAAATAAATCAGTATAAATTTGCTATGATTAATTTATTGGGTCAAAGATATTTCAAATCCATTTGTTTTGAATGTAAATCAATTTCACTTTTAAATTTTTATTATTATTATTTATGTAGCATAATATTAGCAAACACAATCGTAATTGAGCAGTTCTCTACTAAAACTGTGATGAACTGACAGCACTGGTAAAACATTGTTTTATTGTAATTTATAAATATGAATACAGCTTATTATTGAATATTTTTTCCACTTTCATCTCTAATGATCGAGCCTTTTGAATTTCGCTTGAACATTTTTTTTTCGTTTTTAGATATTTAAAAATTTAAAACATTATTTATATCTCCGGTATATATTTTTTTTTTTTTTTTTTTTTGTATTTTCAAAAGAATTAGAGTTTTGGATTTTATTTAAATAATTTGATTTGAACATTTTTAATTTAATTAAAATAAATAATTTTCTTTTATAATAATTTTAAAATTAAATTTGCTGGTGGTATCATCTGTATAAGAATTTAATAATTATAAATTAACAATTCCGACTTTTTAATTAAAGTATAAGCTGTTTTGGTAGAAATATTAAACGAAACCCTTTGTGCGATCTGCAATCACACTTACCGACTTTTTTTCAGTTAACACCGATAATCGTTATTGCAGATTAAATTTACATGAAATAAGACAACAAAATATATAAAATAAATCTGATAAGTTTTAAAATATTCGTAAAACATTTTAAGGAGTATTTTTAAACACATTCAAAAGGGAACTCTCCGATAGCAAAATTTTACTTGCCGCATGTTTAAAATCATTAGTTCATATAGTATATAGTTTAGAGCAGTGGTTCCCAATCTATGGGTCGCGACCCATTGGTGGCCAATTGTTTTGGTGGGTCGCGAAACAATCGAGGTTTGTCATCAAAATATATCTTTCTGATTAAAAAGATATGACAATTTCAACAGGAAATAATATTTCAAGGGAAAATCCTTATTTTCCTTTTAGATTAATATACGAACAGAATATCCAGAAATATTTAAATCAGCTTTGAGGTCGTTGATGAAATTCAACACTTCGTACTTTTTCTACTTTGCTGTTTTTGAAAGACAAGTACTTAGACAAACTCTGTCTTAATATATGTTTCCACATTGGTAAATACCAGTACCAGAAATCTCATTGTTTATAAAGTTATGTTTTCATAATAATCAAACGTATTTTTAGCTATCTTTGTAGTTTGTGCATTGTTTTAATTACTATTCACTTACACACATTGAGATTACCGATTCTTGTTTTTCTTGATAATGTATCTTCCATACGAAAATTTGCGTTTTTCGTCGGAAAGGAAAGCCGAGCGTATAGAGATCGTACAAAAATTGCTATGCTGATTACAGCCTTATCTTGGGTGGGTAGCAATTCTTTTTTTTTTTTTTTTTTTCTTCTTACTGAAAGATGGGTCTCGAAAATTTTTTTCACTGAAAGATGACCAAGAAAGTTTGGGAACCGCTGGTTTAGAGAAAAGTTGCAAAATGGCAGGAAAAAAAACCTTTGTTATTGATGTGACTTAAATTTGTAACAAGGAATTTCAATTACATTTTTTAGCACTTTCCAACAAAGTTGAAAAGTGCTTGTGCATTCGGTTTGTCTGACCGTATGGCCGTCTGTCCGTATGACCATCTGTCCGCGTTCTAACTCTCGTAAATATACTCGGATTGTCATGAAATTTTTGGAAGTTTATGACGTTTACCCAAACACGATATATTTGAAAATTCTCGTTCATCAAATCTCGTCAATAAGAGGAAATATACGAAAAATCTTTTGTACAGACTTGCATTAATCTATAGAACTCATACACATCAAATAATATGCACAAAATTTGTACAATTTGCAAACGCATACAATCAAAAACGCCCTTCCAACAATTACTGCTTATACACAGCATATTAACAGAATTCTTTTGCGTGTCCTTGTAAAAAAAAAGTGATAAATATTACATACATCCTATTTTATAATAAGCATTTTGTTCTACACACCTTAGCGATCCATATCTATTTCATTATATTTAAAGTATACGCAACCGTAAAGGCATTCTATGAGACGGCGTACATGAGACAGAGACGGCGTATTCTATGGGATACCGGCTTTTAAAATCTTAGTAACAATTTTTTTATACATTTTTGTGTAATCTAAACTAATTAGTAATATCTATTGTACTGAACTTTTTGTGCAGAAATAATACTTGCACCTGACTTCTTACTTATGGATTTTTTAAAACGTGTAAAGGAAGTTATTGACGCCCTGTATTTTGAAGAAGGGTGCCAATTAAAAAATACAAGGAAAAAGTATATTTACAAAACTTAATTCACAAGTATTTTGGCTAAACTTCCTGGCGTTTCCGATCTAATTATTTTCGAAAAAGAAACAAATTCAGTTTGCCAATTACGCTGTCAGTACACTTCACATTTAAATTTATTTGATTTGATGCATAATAAGAACTTGAAGTTTTATGCAACGCAGGTTTTCAATTTATTTTCTATAAACATTTTTTCGTTTTGCCTAATTCAAACACGATGTCACGAGCAAAATTTGAAAGTAAAATTCTACTCATGTTAACACACTTTTTTGCTTTTAGTTTATTCTTCAAAGAAAAGTCTTTTTAAGATATTTAAAAAATATAAGTCTCGAAGTTATTATAAAACAGTTTTTTTCTTTTTTTAAAGAAAGAATGGATTCACAAACCAGCGAGAAATTTCAAATAATTTAAGTAAATGAAATGAAAGAAAATATACGTGCGTGCACACAAAGAACTTATGTTTTATTGTCGAATCTTATTTACTCGATTAATTAACAAATCATTTATCATTTTATTCATGGTTGGTACTCCATATTAGATAATACATTATCTGCAGAATTAGATGAACTATTCCCTTAATTAGACGTCCTTGGCGCCAGTTTGGTCTCCTTTAGATGTATTCTAAGCAAAGTATCATGTTACTTTTATTCATAATTCAATTTATTTGTTAAATTTTTCGCCAAAGAGGAAAATTCTGATTGAGAAATTAAGAGCTCTTTAATTTTAATGTTAGTGCACGTGTTTAATGCAAGTGAAAAATCGCGAAACATTGCTTCCATCAGAATTTTTTTGTATTTTATT
>CAXHSM010001701.1:0-34000 GCA_964019185.1 Maratus speculifer
CCGGTTTGGCGTGCTAAATCTGCCCTCCGTCACGTGACGGAAGGCACACATGTCGGCCTACAAAAAGGTTGCTATTTTGGAGTCTAAGTATCTTAAGGTCATTGATTACAAGTCAGTTGGCTCTTATCTGTTGTTTCTTTCCCCATTCCTGCATCCCCATATGTAAGATCGGTACTGAGCCAACCTTCAACGCCGCGAAGTTGATTGGGTTGAAATACGCAAAAAAAAAAAAAAAAAAATAATAATAATAATAATAATAATAATAATAATAAATAAATGTTAATCTTGTTTTTGGAGTTATTTCCACACATAGGAAGTGTCGTCGGAGTTTCATAATAAACGATGTTTACTGCAGTGGAAAATTATCCTTGAAGAAATGTTTTAAAAACTAATAAATGTTACGAGTTTTATTCCTGAAATGCAGATGTTTGATTATGTCACGTTTATATACGATCCTTGCATTAGGATTTTAGGTACAAGAAATTTGTTGCATTATATGTCATCACATTTAGGCAATTAGTTTGTGGCCAAAAAACAAAAAAAAATATATAAAACTATTAACTGGGAATTCAATTATTTCACGTTTCATTGCCTTTAATGAATTCGGGGCAAACCGAAAATTCTTTTTCGTTTTCATTTTCAGCAAAAATGCTGCCGAAAGTTACACCAGGCCGAAACTATCTGTCTTCAAAAAATCTCATTTCCTCTTTCGAGAATTTTCAACATTACTCATTGATTTGAACTGTATCGGCTCAAATGGCACATTATTTATTGCTATGGACTTCACCCTTTATAATTATTAGTCATGACTGACTTAATACGTGGGTGAAAATTATAAAGCAGGAAATGCATATATGACTAAACTTTGAAGACACTTTTCACGTGTTGATTAAAAACTGCAAACATAACAAGCTACTTCAGTCAAGCGAAAAGATCCGTTCGGTAATGCTAATCCTGTGGAAGAAATTTATATAAAGATATTTCCATCGCATTTCAATATTTTTAAACAATTTTTTTGCATTGAATAACTGAGATCAATCTATACAAAGGCTGTTTTTAACTTTTTCCATTTTGTAAGCTGATATTTTTAATGAGGCCAATTTAATTTTTGGATCAGGTTTCGAATGTAAAAGCCTCTTCATTAAAAAAAAAAAAAAACCTGCAATCAAAGTTGAAAAATTAAAAAACGACCTTTGTACAGATTGTAATTTATTTATCTAAAAATGGAAAACACAGTTCGATTCCAAGTAGATACCACAGTCGGGCCTTTTAATTTTATATCTTTCCGTTGAAAAATAAATTCTTAAATTCCTGATAAAACGTTTTGCGCTTGTTGAGCAGAGCATTTGAGAGCAATCTTAATTCTGTTCTTAACCCTTTCGGGTCCGAATTTATTTTTACATTTAAAAAAAAAGGGTTTAAAAATGAAAAAGTATTGCTCTGAAAGACAAAAATTAAGTTTTATTAAAATATTATAATTATTTAAGGAATTACGTTATGTACTATTGCAGTACAGTATTACAGTATGTACTATGGTCTTTCGAGGAACAAGCTGCCATTTATGGGTATTCTATTGTTAGAACTATATGCTGAAAAAGATAAATGTAGCATAATTTCAAATCGAAATTTTGAAAGATATATGACAAATGTAAAAGATATATTTAAAAATATGCAATTAGCATTAGATAATTTTCAATAGTTGACACTCAATTTACATTTCTAAACAGAAAAAACCGGGTACAAATTGCAAAATAAATAAATAAATAAATAAAATAAAAATAAAATTTTCTTTTGTTGGCATAGTCTGGTGACATCTCTTATTTGGTATGAAAAGTTTTGAAGCAATTGTTGTCACCATGGAAGCATGATTAGACGTTGCATTTTTCAAAAAAAAAAAAAAAAAAAAAGATGTTTTTCTAAAGTTACATCCTCCTAATTTGCACCTTGCTTCTCCCTGTCATATGGCCAGTATTATCATATCTTACATCCTCATTTGGGCGAAGTGGTGGTTTCAACTTTTTTAATAAGGAATAGCCATAGTGGGTGAATGACTTGGACGACCACGTTTCACGGAGATTGTAGTTTGGTTTTAAAAACTTTTAACTGATTTCCAACTTATTATTATTATTATTATTATTATTATTATTATTATTATTATTATTATTATTATTATTATTATTATTATTAACAAATTATAGGCTAATAATATAGCATAACAGTGTTATATGACAAAAAGGATGAGAAATATTGCTATAAAGCAGAAATATTCAACTTATGTTTCTGCAAATTTCATTTCTAAAAATTAATAAATACAATATGCATATTTTAGTAAAATTAATTCCTTTAATGACCACTGTACTACTAATAGTACACACATTCAAAGATTAATAAATCATAACTTTTCAATGGTTTTGATTACAAAACTTACATCAAACATTAGCTACAATAACTTATTTTACGAAAATAATTTCAAATAGTAATTCTAATTATTTATAATATCAATAATGAGAGCAAATTAAAAATAATTCCCTGCTTGACGTGCATTCGAAGTTTCATCCATCTTAAATGAATGTTCCTGGACTTGTAGGGATATCTTTTAGTGAAAAAATTAAATACATGCTTTCAATAGAATATGAGGCTCTTTGAAAACAATTACTAAATACTGGAAAAATATGTTAATGGAATGATGATGTACTATTAGTAGTACACCAGACCTGAAAGGGTTAAATCCGAAGTGACTGACTTTCTGATACATTTAATGAAATATTTTAATTCATAAACGCATAAAACTTGCAGATATTCTAATTCAAATTTCGATTAATCAAATAACTTATATTTATCTTTTTTTTTATTTTTAGAAAATACTGTAAAAGCTGTTGCATTAAACCAAATTGTTAGCACAGTAATCAGGAAAAGAGACATTATGCAATAACCTACAATAATGAGCGAGGTGTTTATTTAAAGGAAACAGAAAAAAAAATTGTTTGAGTCCTTGGCTTTTTGTGATAAAAGTTGAAAATTTCACGTATATGGGATGGAAATGAACTGCTAAATCTAGCAGAATGATTCATGTTGTCCAATAGAACGAAATAAAATGCGACAAATAATAAAATAAATAAATAAATAAAGAACATTTCCTGTCCTTATTTATTTTAATACTAGATTTTTTTCAATGTGTTATTAGAGTAGATATATTTGCATAAAAATGCTCATGAAACTCTGGTTAATTTAAAATTTCATACTCGGTTGGGCATTAAAACACATATTTTCATATTGGATATTTATTGAAGCAGAATTCCTTTTAAAAAATATCACAGATACTTTAAACTGTTTTCAGAGAGGAGAAAAGTACGGGTAAGTCGCTGAGAAAGAGCGTTTCACAAGTCAATATCCGGATAACAAAACTTAATAATTTACTGCTGAGTAAATTATATGCATATTTGATACAGTTACTCATTCATACAAAGGAAATAAACAGTGTATAAACTGGTTTATTTTTCTAAATGCTAAAAAAACACGCACACTTACATTATTACAAAGCAATTAAATAAAACGGAGTTGCAATTTACTTACCCAACAGAAGACAGAAAATAACTGTAACTCTGTGTTTATTCAATTATATCATATACAATCCTATAACTTCCTGTGTTACGTCAGATTTCAGTAAATGATTTTGAATTTAATATTTTATGTAAACAATCCACGGCATACACTACTTCGAATCATCGGTAAAAAATCTTTTTTTTTTTTTTTTTTTTTTTTAAATAAAGTGGAAAAAGGAAATCTTTTTTTAATAATACAAGTAGTTTTTTTTTAATATAAAAAAAAGTAAAAAGTAGAAATGAACTATTATTAGTTTCTACAAAGTAAAAAGTTTTATTAAATTTAACCTTTATCAAAGTGTAATTTTTTTTCAATAAATAAAATACATTGAAATACATGTATTATTCTGTTATGACAGGTTTCAGTAAATCATATCATTCGAGTTTAATATTTTATGCAAATAATTCTTTGCATACATTATTTATGAATCATTCAATAAACATCATTAAAAAAATGTATTTAAGAACAAGAAAGACTTTTTTTTTTAAAGAATACATAGCGTTTTCTTATGAAAGGATATTTTATTTTTACTAAAGCTTTAATTTATACCAGAATATAATATAAAATAGATATGCATATGTATGTATACATATAAATCATTTTAAATTTAATATTTTATGTAAATAATCCTCTTTTACATTATACACCAATAATTCAATAAAAATCATTAAAAAAAAAAATGAAAATATAAAATATTGCAATCTATTGCAAGATTATTATTATTATTAAATAATAGTTGGCGTTTTTTATGAAAGGAAACTTCATTTTTGTTAAAAATTTAACATTTATAAAGTAGTTCAAACATAATCTTTTTTTTTTTTTTTTTTTCTTTTACACACATATATATAAAACCAATTTAAATATTTATCTTCTCGTGTTTTAGCAGGTTTCAATATACAATTTTTAGTTTATTTTATATACAGTGGCGGTCAAAAGTTTCCGGCCAGTTAGTTTCTTTGATTTATTTACCAGAAAGTTTCAGCAAAGAAGAAGCACAATTGCTTCAAAAGTTAGGAATATATGAATGGCCTCTGATCACGTGATCGTTTTGATTGGATACTGTGGACGCTTCATCCAAAGGGGTAGAATTCGAAGTTCGCGTGTGCAAAAGTTTCCGGCCACTCATCATTCCTTAGTTTTTTTCTATCGGTAAAGTGTTTTTTGGTCGTGTTTGTGGATGAATCAACGTGAATAGCATAGTTTAAATTCAAAATTGAAAAGTTCAACAAATATTGTCAGTAAATGAGTGATTAATTTGTCACTAAAGGGCTAATCTTCTCGAGGTATTGCGGTAAAGTTATCGATCGGTAAAATTGACTGTAAACGACATTTAAAAATTATATAAAGATGGCCGTGGCCTTCAGGACTTTGTGAGGTCCGGAAGACTTCAAAAAATTACAATTCTCGTCGACAGAATTATCAGGAGAAAAACAATTGATGACCCGCAAGTAGGGGAAAATTGGGGCTCCGACCCCAGGAGGAGGAGCGAGGAGCGTGGTGGTGGTGGTGGGCTCCTCCTCCTCATTCCTCCTCCTCATCATTCCTCCTCCTCCTCAATCCTCAAGGTTGTCTTGTAAGAGAAGGGGTTAAAAGGGGGGGTTAATTTTTTTTCGCGAAATTTGAATATTTTATGCTATAAGAGAGGGGTAAAAGGGGGATAAATTTTTTAAGTATTCTACAGTACGAGCGGTTCTTTTGATTGTTGATTAAGAGATGAATGATTCATATTAAATTAAAAATAGTAATTAATTAAAAGGTAATTAAAAATAATAAGTGAAAAATAATGAAGGGACTTAGAATTTTTCGAGTGGTTTTTTTTTAGTCAAGTATAGTACGTAGTAGAATTTAAGAAATGAATAATAGCAATTAAAGATAATTAGTAATTAATTTAAAAAGGTAATTAAAACTAATGAGTGAAAAATAATGAAGATACTTTAATTATTTCGGCGTGCTGTAGTATGAAGGTGATTTTTTTATTTTAATGATTTAATTTGTGAACTTTAATTTTTTTTTTTTCACTGTGCTTTTAGATGAGGGGTTAAGCGGGTATTTGGGGACATAGAATTTTTTTCTGTACTATTGTACGAGTGGTTTTTAATTTTAATGTGGCGACTTAAAAATTTTTCGGTGAACTTTAGTTTAAGGATCTATTTTTTCGATTTTAAGCCGAAATTTTGGGTAGATTGATTTTTTTTTTTTTTTTTTCACCGTGTCTTAAATAAGGGGTTAAGCGGATATTTTAAGCACATAGAATGTTTTTTTCAGTACTATTGTACGAGTGGTTTTTAATTTTAATGTGCCAACTTAAAATTTTTCGGTGAACTAGTTTAAGGATTTATTTTTTGATTTTGGGGAGTTTAATTTTTTTTTTTTTTTTTTTTTTTTTTTTTTTTTCCACTGTGTTCTTACATGATGAGTTAAGCGGGTATTTTGGGGGAAATTATTATTTTAGACTAATCATTCACGAAGGATATTTTGCAGATATAAATGTTTAATAGGGGGAGTTTAACTTTTTTGCAATGAGATTGACGTGCGCTCGTCGACCTAACCGTATGGAGTTTGTAATTTTCTTTGAATCATGTGTGCATACTGGCTTAGACTATCTTAGAAAGACTTCCACCACCTTTATCTCCACCAAGTCATAAATAACACATGCTGGTAATGGGAATTTGTGAATATTAACTTTAAACATTAATTTAATGAAGGAACTTTAAAATTATTTCGAGTACTATTTTTAGTTAACTATGTTATACACTTGATATTTTAGATTAGTTAAAAAATAACATTAAAATTTGAATGAGAAAATATGTTTCAAAATGGGATTTTACTTATTTGCGCTCGTTGACCTAACCGTTCGGAATCTGTGATTTCCCTCGAATCATGTGTGAATAACTGTTAGATTTCTTTAGAAAGACCTGAATAAGCTTCAACCATCATAAATAACGCATGTCTGTAACGGGAATTTGAACTTAATTATTTTAAATATTCATTTTAATGAGGTGACTTCGAAAACAATTTGTAGAACTTTTGAGCGGTAATAATTTTTATTGGGAAACTTAAAAGAATCTTGTGATTTTTTGGGGTCTAATTTTTAATTGCTGAATTGCAATCTGTATTCGCCTTTCTTTCGTGTGATTGTGTAGATGTTGATGAAAACTATTTCTGTTCCAATTAATGAAATTTAATAAATAAAATAATAAAGTGTTCCTCACCAGACACCCCTTTTTCAAAATTCGTGCATATTTTTTAACATAACAATGTGTTTAATATAAGTAATTTTTGTGTGTCCTTTCTTTTCTGAAAGAGTAAGCGATTTTTAACAGAAATATCTTTTGACGTGTGTAATTTTTCGTTGGCAGAACAATTTTCAAATAAATAAATTTTAATATTAATAGAATTTTTGACTTTCCGAAGAAAAAAAGGAACTTATTTTTAATGTTTTAATACTTGTCGGTTAAAAAAATTAAACTATATTTATTATCGAAATGAATTCATCTACATTAATTTAAAAACATATAATATTTATAACCAGTAACGCAGAACTTTTTCAAACCCTGTTAATGAGATTTTATAACAAAAGTGTTATTATATAATTGAATTACTGTTTTTAAAATGTGTTGTATGTATGTGCGTGTTTTGAATGTATCTGTATGTTGTATGTATGTATGTATGTGTGTGTGTTGCATAGTGTGTGTGTGTGTCGTA
This sequence comes from Maratus speculifer, assembly GCA_964019185.1. Lineage (NCBI taxonomy): Eukaryota > Metazoa > Arthropoda > Arachnida > Araneae > Salticidae > Maratus > Maratus speculifer. Next base: position 7,309 of record CAXHSM010001701.1, read on the forward strand.
TGTATGTGTATGTTGTATGTATATGTATGTGTGTGTGTGTTGTATGTATGTGCATGTTGTATGTATGTGTGTGTATGTATGTATGTGTGTGTGTGTTGTATGTATGTGCATGTTGAATGTATGTGTATGTAATTTTTTTTGCCGATAGGTGTGATCTTTAGCTGAAAGTGACCTAGGGTCAAAACTTTCACCCAGGAATCGCCACGAGGAGGCAGATCACATGATTCCCGTATTGCACACATTCACATACATTATTTCGAGCGATATTTTTAGCGAAACATAATATGCAATTGAAGTTTTAGAATAATTAAAAAATAACTTTAAAATTTAAATGAAAGAATGTTTCAAAATGGAATTTTACGTACTAACATTTAATCGCGCTCGTCGGTTTTTACTGTTTGGAGGTCTGTTAATTTTCCTTTAACCTTGGAAAACCTTGCGTCAATAAGGATATTTCAGAAAGACCCCCACTTTGGGTACTCTTTTAAACTAATATTTGTAATGAGATGTGTTCGCGCGCGTCGGCCTAACTGTTTGGAGTATCAACATAAAATCAGCAAATTAATACAAAATATTTCAAATAGTAAGAAAATGATTGATTAAAATCACCAAGTAAGAATAAAAATACTTCAAGCAATGAGAAAATAAATGTTTAAAATCAAAAATTTAACATTTAAAGGTTTTATCTTCAGATCTAAATAATTTGTGAAAAATGCTTTCAAATATTTTTAAAGCTGTATTGAAAATAATATTTTTCATACCTTAACATCAAAAAAAAAGTGTTAAATCCAAATCGATGAAGAGATTAATAATTGTTTTCTCAAAGAGAGGATACTAAATTCGTTGCAATATATGTGTGTGTGTGTAAACATAAATGAATCATTCTTATCTGCTTATCTGATAGCGTTTTCCGAAAAGGGTTGAATCTCTGAATCATAACTGATAGGAACTGGGGTTGATGTGTTATCTTAATTAATCTTAATGAGTACTATATCTAATTAAAATTATTTGACTTGAAATAAAATAACGTCTTTTGAGCAATATCTTTTGAAAACTTAAGATTTAATTATTTAAATCAAATTAAAGGCTTTTTTTTATCTCATCGATTTATTTTAAATAAAACTAAAATATATTTTTTTTTCTGTACTTTGTTAGCAAAATAAAGAGTGTATCACATTCATTTCGGCTTTAACTGTTTGAAAATTTAAATTAACCTATAATTAAAATGATTACATAAAGTTGAGTATGCGATCTTTTAAATGAAATCTAGTTAAAAACGGAACACGCATTCATATAAAACTTTAAATACTTATGGTGTTGTGTATAATGTAATGTATGTATTAAATATTAAATGAAAAATATGAATTAACAATAAATGAAAGACATTAACATTAATAAAATATTAATTAAACATTGCATTGATTAAAAACTTAATGAAAAATATTAATTTGGGAATACGCATCCTTATAAAACTTTAAACATTTATGCTTTTGGGTATAATATTATGGATGTATTAAATATTAAATGAAAAATATGAATTAACAATAAATAAAAAATATTAATTAACATTAATAAAATATTAATTAAACATTGTGTTAATTAAAATATAGATTAAAAATTTAATGAAAAATATTAATTTCTCATGTAATTAAAATAACACTTTATAAATTAATGAATTAATAATAAATGAAACATGTTCATTCGAAACAACTTGAGAAATACTAATTTGTAATGAAATTAGAAAATACCAATTAATTAAATATTAATTAAAAATTAAATGAAAACTATTTATGAGAGACACATTGAAAAATATTCTCACCTTAAACTTTCATTCGCCAATCCTTAAATCCAACCTTCATCGTTGCTTACCTGTTAGGAAATGTCTGATAACAACAAATTCTTATCTTTAACGGTATTTCCCGAAGGCTGACTCACTAGATAAGTAACAATGACAAGTTCAAATCTGAAATTAAGAGTTTATTCATATTGAATATAATTAATATAATGTTTAATTAAAAAGGGACTTAATTTATTTAATACGTCATAATTAAGAATTTAATTAAATCCTAATATAATTTTTTTTATCTAATTAATAGAATAAAAAAGAAATTCTTTTCAACATTTTCAAGAAACATCAAGTTATCGAATACTTAATAGATTATTTTTTTAATGAATGTGTAATTAACATTTTTAAAGGCTTTTTTTCTAATTAATTAGTGTTTAATTAAAATTTTCATAATTAAAATAAATATATAAAATAAAAAAGGAATTCTTTTCAAAATTTTCAAGAAACACCAAATTATTATTAAGCAATATTTCGAATAACTACAAACTTTAATCATGATGAGTCATCACTGTGAATGATCTTTTCTTCTCATATGTTATAAAAACAAGTTTAAGTACCTAAATTTATTGATATATTTCATTGTGTGTTGGATCCTTCTTTACTAATCTCGTTAAAATTATTCATTTACCAATGATTTAAATTTCACATTTTAAAGTCATTTATATAATATACTAACATTTGACTATTAAATATCAAATAATGGATATGCACTTTTTACACTCACATCTTACAATGTAATTAGTAACCAAATGTAATGATTTTTAAGCATGTCTTCTTAATTTTTTTTTTACAATGAAAGACTATCACAGTTGAATATTTAGCTTTCTGTTTATAACTTTATCGAGAAATATATAATGCATACCACACGATTTCATTAAATGAATCACAATACATTTCAAACTTCTCATTTTCAATGTTTTATATATACTAGTGTTTATCAAATAGGTGTTTATTCTGAACAATCATTACTTAGTATATTGATGAAAAGTTTGTGTTGAACGGTTTTTAACTTAAATGGTGTGAGAGAAGGATATATTAGGACAGAAGTTATTAAATATAGAGTCTTTAAAGTTTATACCCGTGCAAGAATTGGCATTTCAAGAAACAAAGTTGTGTCACATTTGAAAGCATTCTTTATATTCGAAACGCACACGTGATCACGATCACATCACTGAAGAGCATAGAGAAGCTGTTTATGTTGTATATAATTTGAATTTTCATTAACACAATATTATAACCGAAGTTTTTCGACAGTTTGAAAAATTATGATGTTCAACGTCTGCACACGTTAACACAGAATAAGATTAGCTTATGCCCTTTCGATGATAAGCGTTATTTGCAGGTAAGATGTATTAACATAACAAAATTTTCTTGGTAATTTTACTCGCAGGTTTCGAAACCACAAACATCTGATCATACTTCTCATTTTTAACACGCGACACTAACCATTGGGCCATTAAAGCCCGTAATTTAGTAACTAAAAATTAAGAAAGATCATCGAAAATGATTACTTCACACATGCAAAAATAATTTTTATTGTGACTTATCAGTTAAAAATCACGAAGAAAAGAAAAATATCACATATGTTTTGGATTACTTTGAGATTTTATGAGTCACTTCATCAGTTAAATAGACATAACCACTTCTTATGAATCACTACTTATGCTTAAATTTTGAAACACTTGCTTATATGAAATGTATTATATTTTAGTTTATCAGTGATAGTGCGATTACTTGTTAATAATTTTAATGTTATTAAAAAAATTTAAAAAAATCAAATGTGAATAATTAATTAAAAAAACACAAGTCACTATTAAAGGTTTGAACAAATTATTAAAATTATTTTACAAAACTTTTCAAATTATTTAAAAATGTTTCACTAATATTTAGTAATCGTCAAATTTTAATGTCGATAATCATTTATGTGAGTCAGGTTTTCTGTTTTAACTGTTAAGTTATCAGATTCCCCCTTCAAGTACATCTCATTGATAAGTTTTAATCAACCAATCAACTATTTATTTACCCCAGCAACCAGCTATTTGTTTACCCTAGTAACCAAAAAGCTTTTGTCGACACATGAACAAAATTTTGAAGATGCAAGACTCTTCATTTTCATTCGAAAAAACAATGACTTATGTAATAAATTTTTTCTTTACTTAAATGAAACCTTCACATGTGTATGGTAAAACTTGGAAAATTTCATTTAATGCACAAATTTAAAGTTAACAGACAAGGTCTTCACACATCTTTTAGTATTTTACTAACACTTTGCCAAATATCTTTAGAAAACAACAACAGAATTTTAAATAATTATTTTAATAAAAATTCTCTTTTGTAAGTGACATTATTAAACTAACTTGAAAAATTAACTTGGCAAAGCAAGTTTTCACTATTCCAACTAAGTAATATTCATAAGTTTTATATGATAAACAACCTGTTTGGTTATGTCCCAGCATGGCTTTATAAAATGTATCTAAAATAACCTTTAACCCCCTGACTGCCCAGCCAAAGGGTAATATTGTAATGTTGTTTTCTCTGAAATTTATGAAAAATATAAAAAAAAGATGTTTTTTCCAACCTGATGCAAAATAGGTTATTAGTAGCGGTGTATAATCTTTGATAGCATCAATCCTAACTTAATTTTTCAGAACTGGGTTTTATTTGTGGAATTATACTAATTTAAATATTGCTTATGTTGCAGTGAAACCTGCAGCTTAGTGTGTGAAAAAATCAGCCGGTGGCAGTCAGGAGGTTAATATCAATGTTTAAAAATATGCGAATAATTCAGTTAGTCTTTTATAGATATTTTCCCTTCTATTATTTAAAAGACATTTTAAAATAAAATTATTACTGATGCCAGTTTATCCCAGTGTTATGAAATGTGTATGCAAAACTTTTAATTCTAATTTTCACATTTTATTATTTCAAATTATTGTTTTCAAGTTGTACTAAAATTTGGAAAAAAATATTTAATTTTCATGCATAATTAAATTGAAATACTTTAATAATAAAGACACATTTAACATTGTATACTCACCTAATCCAACACTTTCACAAATACACGTCCGACTCACTCCAAGGTTTAGAAAGAAATGAGAGATTCAAAGTCCTTATCAGAAAATGTTATCAGATAGTCTAATCTTAAGATAAGTGACGTCAGAGAACATATGTCATCAACTGGTCACGTGATGTATATCACATGACCAGTGCTTTGTTAATTAATCTTATTAATTAATTATTAAGTATTAAATTATTAATTATTAATTAATTAATTATTAAGTATTAAATTAAATTATTTAATATTATTAATTCTTTGTTATTAAAAAATAATAACTATTTTTAATAAGATTAATTAATAATATTAAATAATTTAATTTAATACTTAATAATTAATTAATTAATAATTAATAATTTAATACTTAATAATTAATTAATAAGATTAATTAACAAAGCACTGGTCATGTGATATACATCACGTGACCAGTTGATGACATATGTTCTCTGACGTCACTTATCTTAAGATTAGACTATCTGATAACATTTTCTGATAAGGACTTTGAATCTCTCATTTCTTCCTAAACCTTGGAGTGAGTCGGACGTGTATTTGTGAAAGTGTTGGATTAGGTGAGTATACAATGTTAAATGTGTCTTTATTATTAAAGTATTTCAATTTAATTATGCATGAAAATTAAATATTTTTTTCCAAATTTTAGTACAACTTGAAAACAATAATTTGAAATAATAAAATGTGAAAATTAGAATTAAAAGTTTTGCATACACATTTCATAACACTGGAATAAACTGGCATCAGTAATAATTTTATTTTAAAATGTCTTTTAAATAATAGAAGGGAAAATATCTATAAAAGACTAACTGAATTATTCGCATATTTTTAAACATTGATATTAAAGGTTATTTTAGATACATTTTATAAAGCCATGCTGGGACATAACCAAACAGGTTGTTTATCATATAAAACTTATGAATATTACTTAGTTGGAATAGTGAAAACTTGCTTTGCCAAGTTAATTTTTCAAGTTAGTTTAATAATGTCACTTACAAAAGAGAATTTTTATTAAAATAATTATTTAAAATTCTGTTGTTGTTTTCTAAAGATATTTGGCAAAGTGTTAGTAAAATACTAAAAGATGTGTGAAGACCTTGTCTGTTAACTTTAAATTTGTGCATTAAATGAAATTTTCCAAGTTTTACCATACACATGTGAAGGTTTCATTTAAGTAAAGAAAAAATTTATTACATAAGTCATTGTTTTTTCGAATGAAAATGAAGAGTCTTGCATCATCAAAATTTTGTTCATGTGTCGACAAAAACTTTTTGGTTACTAGGGTAAACAAATAGCTGGTTGCTGGGGTAAATAAATAGTTGATTGGTTGATTAAAACTTATCAATGAGATGTACTTGAAGGGGGAATCTGATAACTTAACAGTTAAAACAGAAAACCTGACTCACATAAATGATTATCGACATTAAAATTTGACGATTACTAAATATTAGTGAAACATTTTTAAATAATTTGAAAAGTTTTGTAAAATAATTTTAATAATTTGTTCAAACCTTTAATAGTGACTTGTGTTTTTTTAATTAATTATTCACATTTGATTTTTTTAATTTTTTTTAATAACATTAAAATTATTAACAAGTAATCGCACTATCACTGATAAACTAAAATATAATACATTTCATATAAGCAAGTGTTTCAAAATTTAAGCATAAGTAGTGATTCATAAGAAGTGGTTATGTCTATTTAACTGATGAAGTGACTCATAAAATCTCAAAGTAATCCAAAACATATGTGATATTTTTCTTTTCTTCGTGATTTTTAACTGATAAATCACAATAAAAATTATTTTTGCATGTGTGAAGTAATCATTTTCGATGATCTTTCTTAATTTTTAGTTACTAAATTACGGGCTTTAATGGCCCAATGGTTAGTGTCGCGTGTTAAAAATGAGAAGTATGATCAGATGTTTGTGGTTTCGAAACCTGCGAGTAAAATTACCAAGAAAATTTTGTTATGTTAATACATCTTACCTGCAAATAACGCTTATCATCGAAAGGGCATAAGCTAATCTTATTCTGTGTTAACGTGTGCAGACGTTGAACATCATAATTTTTCAAACTGTCGAAAAACTTCGGTTATAATATTGTGTTAATGAAAATTCAAATTATATACAACATAAACAGCTTCTCTATACTCTTCAGTGATGTGATCGTGATCACGTGTGCGTTTCGAATATAAAGAATGCTTTCAAATGTGACACAACTTTGTTTCTTGAAATGCCAATTCTTGCACGGGTATAAACTTTAAAGACTCTATATTTAATAACTTCTGTCCTAATATATCCTTCTCTCACACCATTTAAGTTAAAAACCGTTCAACACAAACTTTTCATCAATATACTAAGTAATGATTGTTCAGAATAAACACCTATTTGATAAACACTAGTATATATAAAACATTGAAAATGAGAAGTTTGAAATGTATTGTGATTCATTTAATGAAATCGTGTGGTATGCATTATATATTTCTCGATAAAGTTATAAACAGAAAGCTAAATATTCAACTGTGATAGTCTTTCATTGTAAAAAAAAAATTAAGAAGACATGCTTAAAAATCATTACATTTGGTTACTAATTACATTGTAAGATGTGAGTGTAAAAAGTGCATATCCATTATTTGATATTTAATAGTCAAATGTTAGTATATTATATAAATGACTTTAAAATGTGAAATTTAAATCATTGGTAAATGAATAATTTTAACGAGATTAGTTAAGAAGGATCCAACACACAATGAAATATATCAATAAATTTAGGTACTTAAACTTGTTTTTATAACATATGAGAAGAAAAGATCATTCACAGTGATGACTCATCATGATTAAAGTTTGTAGTTATTCGAAATATTGCTTAATAATAATTTGGTGTTTCTTGAAAATTTTGAAAAGAATTCCTTTTTTATTTTATATATTTATTTTAATTATGAAAATTTTAATTAAACACTAATTAATTAGAAAAAAAGCCTTTAAAAATGTTAATTACACATTCATTAAAAAAATAATCTATTAAGTATTCGATAACTTGATGTTTCTTGAAAATGTTGAAAAGAATTTCTTTTTTATTCTATTAATTAGATAAAAAAAATTATATTAGGATTTAATTAAATTCTTAATTATGACGTATTAAATAAATTAAGTCCCTTTTTAATTAAACATTATATTAATTATATTCAATATGAATAAACTCTTAATTTCAGATTTGAACTTGTCATTGTTACTTATCTAGTGAGTCAGCCTTCGGGAAATACCGTTAAAGATAAGAATTTGTTGTTATCAGACATTTCCTAACAGGTAAGCAACGATGAAGGTTGGATTTAAGGATTGGCGAATGAAAGTTTAAGGTGAGAATATTTTTCAATGTGTCTCTCATAAATAGTTTTCATTTAATTTTTAATTAATATTTAATTAATTGGTATTTTCTAATTTCATTACAAATTAGTATTTCTCAAGTTGTTTCGAATGAACATGTTTCATTTATTATTAATTCATTAATTTATAAAGTGTTATTTTAATTACATGAGAAATTAATATTTTTCATTAAATTTTTAATCTATATTTTAATTAACACAATGTTTAATTAATATTTTATTAATGTTAATTAATATTTTTTATTTATTGTTAATTCATATTTTTCATTTAATATTTAATACATCCATAATATTATACCCAAAAGCATAAATGTTTAAAGTTTTATAAGGATGCGTATTCCCAAATTAATATTTTTCATTAAGTTTTTAATCAATGCAATGTTTAATTAATATTTTATTAATGTTAATGTCTTTCATTTATTGTTAATTCATATTTTTCATTTAATATTTAATACATACATTACATTATACACAACACCATAAGTATTTAAAGTTTTATATGAATGCGTGTTCCGTTTTTAACTAGATTTCATTTAAAAGATCGCATACTCAACTTTATGTAATCATTTTAATTATAGGTTAATTTAAATTTTCAAACAGTTAAAGCCGAAATGAATGTGATACACTCTTTATTTTGCTAACAAAGTACAGAAAAAAAAATATATTTTAGTTTTATTTAAAATAAATCGATGAGATAAAAAAAAGCCTTTAATTTGATTTAAATAATTAAATCTTAAGTTTTCAAAAGATATTGCTCAAAAGACGTTATTTTATTTCAAGTCAAATAATTTTAATTAGATATAGTACTCATTAAGATTAATTAAGATAACACATCAACCCCAGTTCCTATCAGTTATGATTCAGAGATTCAACCCTTTTCGGAAAACGCTATCAGATAAGCAGATAAGAATGATTCATTTATGTTTACACACACACACATATATTGCAGCGAATTTAGTATCCTCTCTTTGAGAAAACAATTATTAATCTCTTCATCGATTTGGATTTAACACTTTTTTTTTGATGTTAAGGTATGAAAAATATTATTTTCAATACAGCTTTAAAAATATTTGAAAGCATTTTTCACAAATTATTTAGATCTGAAGATAAAACCTTTAAATGTTAAATTTTTGATTTTAAACATTTATTTTCTCATTGCTTGAAGTATTTTTATTCTTACTTGGTGATTTTAATCAATCATTTTCTTACTATTTGAAATATTTTGTATTAATTTGCTGATTTTATGTTGATACTCCAAACAGTTAGGCCGACGCGCGCGAACACATCTCATTACAAATATTAGTTTAAAAGAGTACCCAAAGTGGGGGTCTTTCTGAAATATCCTTATTGACGCAAGGTTTTCCAAGGTTAAAGGAAAATTAACAGACCTCCAAACAGTAAAAACCGACGAGCGCGATTAAATGTTAGTACGTAAAATTCCATTTTGAAACATTCTTTCATTTAAATTTTAAAGTTATTTTTTAATTATTCTAAAACTTCAATTGCATATTATGTTTCGCTAAAAATATCGCTCGAAATAATGTATGTGAATGTGTGCAATACGGGAATCATGTGATCTGCCTCCTCGTGGCGATTCCTGGGTGAAAGTTTTGACCCTAGGTCACTTTCAGCTAAAGATCACACCTATCGGCAAAAAAAAATTACATACACATACATTCAACATGCACATACATACAACACACACACACATACATACATACACACACATACATACAACATGCACATACATACAACACACACACACATACATATACATACAACATACACATACATACGACACACACACACACTATGCAACACACACACATACATACATACATACAACATACAGATACATTCAAAACACGCACATACATACAACACATTTTAAAAACAGTAATTCAATTATATAATAACACTTTTGTTATAAAATCTCATTAACAGGGTTTGAAAAAGTTCTGCGTTACTGGTTATAAATATTATATGTTTTTAAATTAATGTAGATGAATTCATTTCGATAATAAATATAGTTTAATTTTTTTAACCGACAAGTATTAAAACATTAAAAATAAGTTCCTTTTTTTCTTCGGAAAGTCAAAAATTCTATTAATATTAAAATTTATTTATTTGAAAATTGTTCTGCCAACGAAAAATTACACACGTCAAAAGATATTTCTGTTAAAAATCGCTTACTCTTTCAGAAAAGAAAGGACACACAAAAATTACTTATATTAAACACATTGTTATGTTAAAAAATATGCACGAATTTTGAAAAAGGGGTGTCTGGTGAGGAACACTTTATTATTTTATTTATTAAATTTCATTAATTGGAACAGAAATAGTTTTCATCAACATCTACACAATCACACGAAAGAAAGGCGAATACAGATTGCAATTCAGCAATTAAAAATTAGACCCCAAAAAATCACAAGATTCTTTTAAGTTTCCCAATAAAAATTATTACCGCTCAAAAGTTCTACAAATTGTTTTCGAAGTCACCTCATTAAAATGAATATTTAAAATAATTAAGTTCAAATTCCCGTTACAGACATGCGTTATTTATGATGGTTGAAGCTTATTCAGGTCTTTCTAAAGAAATCTAACAGTTATTCACACATGATTCGAGGGAAATCACAGATTCCGAACGGTTAGGTCAACGAGCGCAAATAAGTAAAATCCCATTTTGAAACATATTTTCTCATTCAAATTTTAATGTTATTTTTTAACTAATCTAAAATATCAAGTGTATAACATAGTTAACTAAAAATAGTACTCGAAATAATTTTAAAGTTCCTTCATTAAATTAATGTTTAAAGTTAATATTCACAAATTCCCATTACCAGCATGTGTTATTTATGACTTGGTGGAGATAAAGGTGGTGGAAGTCTTTCTAAGATAGTCTAAGCCAGTATGCACACATGATTCAAAGAAAATTACAAACTCCATACGGTTAGGTCGACGAGCGCACGTCAATCTCATTGCAAAAAAGTTAAACTCCCCCTATTAAACATTTATATCTGCAAAATATCCTTCGTGAATGATTAGTCTAAAATAATAATTTCCCCCAAAATACCCGCTTAACTCATCATGTAAGAACACAGTGGAACAAAAAAAAAAAAAAAAAAAAAAAAAAAAATTAAACTCCCCAAAATCAAAAAATAAATCCTTAAACTAAAGTTCACCGAAAAATTTTAAGTTGGCACATTAAAATTAAAAACCACTCGTACAATAGTACTGAAAAAAACATTCTATGTGCTTAAAATATCCGCTTAACCCCTTATTTAAGACACGGTGAAAAAAAAAAAAAAAAAAAAATCAATCTACCCAAAATTTTGGCTTAAAATCGAAAAAATAGATCCTTAAACTAAAGTTCACCGAAAAATTTTTAAGTCGCCACATTAAAATTAAAAACCACTCGTACAATAGTACAGAAAAAAATTCTATGTCCCCAAATACCCGCTTAACCCCTCATCTAAAAGCACAGTGAAAAAAAAAATTAAAGTTCACAAATTAAATCATTAAAATAAAAAAATCACCTTCATACTACAGCACGCCGAAATAATTAAAGTATCTTCATTATTTTTCACTCATTAGTTTTAATTACCTTTTTAAATTAATTACTAATTATCTTTAATTGTTATTATTCATTTCTTAAATTCTACTACGTACTATACTTGACTAAAAAAAAACCACTCGAAAAATTCTAAGTCCCTTCATTATTTTTCACTTATTATTTTTAATTACCTTTTAATTAATTACTATTTTTAATTTAATATGAATCATTCATCTCTTAATCAACAATCAAAAGAACCGCTCGTACTGTAGAATACTTAAAAAATTTATCCCCCTTTTACCCCTCTCTTATAGCATAAAATATTCAAATTTCGCGAAAAAAAATTAACCCCCCCTTTTAACCCCTTCTCTTACAAGACAACCTTGAGGATTGAGGAGGAGGAGGAATGAGGAGGAGGAGGAATGAGGAGGAGGAGCCCACCACCACCACCACGCTCCTCGCTCCTCCTCCTGGGGTCGGAGCCCCAATTTTCCCCTACTCCCGCATAAAAATTCCGTTGCAATATACGGCTATTTACAAAATGAAAATATTGTTGAAATAAGTCGGTCTACCGTGTCAAGATGCTGACGTGATACAGAACTTTATGGAAGTGTCGGTGTTCAAAAATTTTCCGTAGGTAAAAAAATATAAATGTACCGACTGGCTTTTCCCAAAAAACACAAAGTCTGGTTTAGTGAAAACTAGACAAAAGTACTATTTTTCCATCAATAGAATTTGAAACTTTTTTGGAAGTGGTGGCAGATACTACATCCGATGACCTAACAGCGAAAAATGGGATTCAACATATCTTATTCCTACAATGAAGCATGGCGGAGGACACGTTATAATGTGGGGAGTACTTTCTTCAAAAATTGTAGGGTCCGTTATTTAAAATCCACGGCAAAATGAATGATGCAATGCGTAAGGATATCTTGAAAGATTACTTTCTGCCTTATTAGAGGAAAATTTCGGTCGCAACTATTTGTTTTAACATGACAACGACATTAATGAATAAATGCAAGCCTTGACAAGCAATGGTTTTCGCACAAAAAAATTTTGTTTTTGAAATGACCAGCCCAAACGCCCAACATGAATCCAATAGAAAATCTTTGGAAAGAAGTTGGCAAATGTCTGCCGAACTATAAATATTCCAACTCAGCAGAAAATTTAAAAAAATTGCAAGAAATGTGAAAAAAACGTACCATAGACAATCTTTAACCGTTGATTGTATGAATGTCACGCTACTGCGCCGTAGAACATATTTCTAAAGGTAATAAAATACTAATGCTATAAAATACTAATTATAAATGTTGTTGATCGCTGTAGTTTTGTATTACAATACATTTCTTTAAAAACTTGCGAAGGTGGCCGGAAACTTTTGAGAACATGCGTTTTCCTTTGCACTTAATTTTGTCAATTAAATTTATTGATATTTACATGTTATTCCACAAGTGAGTTCCTAACTATATTATGTGAATAAAATGTATAAGTATCTCTTTGAGATTCCTCTTCATATGGGTATAGTTACAAATTAACTGAAAAATGTTTGGTGGCCGGAAACTTTTGACCGCCACTGTAAGTAATTCTCTTCATACATGTTTACGAATCCTGTAAAAATTAAAGTATTTCAGAGCAAGAAGTATTTCTTTTGCTTTTAATGAGTGCGTGGTGATTTCTTTCGAAAAGTGGCTTTATTTCTACTAAAAATTTAACCCTTACAAAAATGTTTAAATAATTTTCTTTTTCAATACATAAAATTCATTTAAATACGCATCTTCTCGTGTCACGACAGGTTTTGAGTTTAATATTTTATGTAAATAATCCTCTTCGTTTACTATTTACAAATCAGTTAATATATATAACTTAAATTAAAGTGTAAAATATACCATTACAGAACAAGAAAGACTTTTAAAAACTAGTCAGATATGGCAATACCAAAACTTTCTTCTATCTTATGCATGTTAAGGGTGTATTTCGATTCAAACTGCTTGTTTTCAGATTTATTTTTGAATTCACTTTTGCTCTCAAACACATGAAACTCGCAGATTCTCTTATTTAGAAAGTGCACAAGGTGCCAAGAAGGTCAATTCTTTGACAAGTGCACAAAATATTGCAAAAAAAGCAATCAAAAACGGCAATTTGAACCGGTTTTTCCGAAATGGGAGATTTGGGAACGAAAAAAAAGGTCTTCCTGAGAAGTTAATTGCTTATAAATCAAATTCTAGTGAATTAAGCGTAAAAAGACATCACACGGCACCTTATACGTCCCTTCAAAAATCCCCTCAGCAAATTTCATGTTTCTACTTTTAAAAATGTGTCTGAAATTGTATCGGAAAATTTGGAGCTGCTGAAGGTGGAAAAGCGTTTTTTTGAATACACCCTTAAGGGTGTATTTCGATTCAAACTGCATGTTTTCAGATTATTTTTTGAATTCCCTTTTGCTCTCAAACACATGAAACTCGCAGATTCTCTTATTTAGAAAGTGCACAAGGTGCCAAGAAGGTCAATTCTTTGACAAGTGCTCAAAATATTGCAAAAAAGCAATCAAAAACGGCAATTTGAACCGGTTTTTCCGAAATGGGAGATTTGGGAACGAAAAAAAAGGTCTTCCTGAGAAGTTAATTGCTTATAAATCAAATTCTAGTGAATTAAGCGTAAAAAGACATCACACGGCACCTTATACGTCCCTTCAAAAATCCCCTCAGCAAATTTCATGTTTCTACTTTTAAAAATGTGTCTGAAATTGTATCGGAAAATTTCGAGCTGCTGAAGGTGGAAAAGCGTTTTTTCGAATACACCCTTAATACCCTGAAAAATTCAGCATCGCAGCGTCACCGGTCAGGTTATTTAAACCAAAATCTAGTCAGAAACAACTTATGTGAACTTATAGCTGTATCTGAAGTTTGATGAAAATCCGTGTATTAGTTTTTGAGATACAGCTATTCCAAAATCTTAAAAAAAAAAAAAATATCCATTACAGCTTTACATGTTGGTGATGCACACCTGAAACTAATCAATTTTTTATCAGGTACTAACTGAATCTGAAGTTTGTTGAAAATTCATGCATTAGATCTTGAGATACATTTATTGCAGAATCGTGAAAAATGCTGCACAGCAGCGCTATCTGTAGGACGATTTACACCAAAAACTAAACAACATTCATCTATATCAGGGACTAATTGAATATGAAGAAAAAAAATCTCGTAAATTAGTTCTTGAGATAGAGCTATTGCGATAATCACTCCATGGCAGCGCCATCTATTGAGCGATTTGTACCAAAATGTAATCAGCACCATGTTATATCAAGCACTAATTAAATATAAAGTTTTATGAAAATTCACGGTCTTGTTCTTGAGATATAGCTATTATGGAAATTGTAAATGATGCAGCATAATAGCGCCACCTGTTGAGCGATATACATCAAAAACTAATCAGCTCTAGTTTATATCAAGGTCTCACAGACTTTAAAGTTTTGTGAAATTCCGTGCATTTGTTCTTGAGATAGAGCTATTGCAATAATAATGAATAATGCACCATGACAGCGCCATCTGCAGAACGATTTGCACCAAAACGTAATCCGCGCCATGTTATATCAAGTACTAACTAAATCTAAAGTTTTATGAAAATTCATGCACCAATTCTTGTGATATGGCTATTGTCAAATTGTGCTTAATGCAGCACAGAAGCGCCATCTGTTGAGCGATATACACCAAAAACTAAGAAGATTCAGTTTATATTAAGGTCTTACAGAATCTAAAATTTTGTGAAATTCCGTGCATTAGTTCTTGAGATAGAGTGCCCACAAAATGTTTGGCACTGACAGACAAGCAGGCAAACTGACTGACAGACTGACAGAGAGATATTTTGTAAAAACATGTTTTGTGGGTTCTCTGACCCCTAAAATGTGTAAATCCCACGAAAACCGGATTTCGAAAATTTTCAGGAATCCAATACCTTTTTCTTGTAAAGATAAAAGAAAGTAAAAAGAATGTATGGTGATTTCTTACAACAAAAGAATTTATTCCTGTTAAAATAATGTAATCTTTTCCGAAGTATGTAAATATATTTTTTATTCGATATATACCAATAAATAGCTCTCCATTTTAAAAATTCAACTTTTAGTATAAGATTATATTATAATTCTTTTAACTGCGTGTAATGTCGATTCTTTACTACTTATCTGTAAAGATTTGGCGAATTCTAGCTTCTGTGATTCTGGCTTATTCTTCTCTGAATCATAGGCTGATTTTCTTCAGGTTCTTTCAACTCTGTAAATTATATAAAACTACTTACAGCTATGCGATACGTTCCCTCATTTATAAAACTCGAACATAAAACTCTCATCGATTTTATTCCCAATTAGTTATCGAACTAATTTTTTATGCAACTTTCGTTTTCACCTTTATTATTATTTTTTTTATTATTTATGTTTAAGCTTCCGTACTTAAAAAGGGAAAACCTAACCATTATACAATCACTTCTGTATCTATCTGTCACAGCTATTTTTAACTATGGAAAGTGAAAGATTCAAATTAGGGGAAGTGATAAAAATTATTTACACACATATATAACTATTTTTATTATTTATTACCATATTACATATTTTACCGTAATTTCGGGTGTATAAGCCGCAGATCAAACAATTCTTTTTCGACCCAGAATTTTTTAAGAAACAAATATAACTAGTTAGATCGCCGTAATTATTTCACTTCAATCATTAAATAAGATTTCTGGGTCCAAAATGAATTGTTTGATCCGCGGCTTATACACCCGAAATTACGGTATTAGGATTTAAAATATAGATTTATATACAAAAATTAAAGCAATAGGGTGTTTACTCATTTATAAGACTGTAAGAGTTGTACTTTATTTTTGAGGTAGTGGGGAGTTTACTGGATTTACTATTTATATATATATTACGCTAAGGTATGTGGCACAAAAATTGCGATTATTTGTTGTTGTTTAATGGCAACGCGCAAACAAAATGCATTCATTGGTTATTGTGTAAAAGTTTTTGGCAGTTTTTAGGCCGAGGTTTATTTATGTTTCGCTCTTTCTCTGCAATTATGAAGCTTCAAAATATAATTATTTTTGTTTTTCTGTTCTTTTTATTTAAAAATAAATAAATAAAATTCATGTATTTAATGCTTCAATTTAAAGTTATTTATTATAAATGAAATGAGTGAAAGAATTATGGGGAAGTGTTCTATATCCTGTTTTGTTTTTTTTGGCATTAAATGAATCGGTGTGATTACCTTTGGGATTGCTTTTTTACTATTGAAATGGACTTAAGCCATTTCTTTTTGCATTTTTTTGCATTTAGCATATTTTTTCGAAAAAATTTATAGCTTTTGTTTAAATTTGACATATATAATAAATATATGAAAAATATCGATTTAAAAATATATACATATGTGTATAGTATTTATTTATAGGTGTATATATTATGCATTTATATATGCAGTGGCGCAGCCAGAATTCGGCTCTGGGGGGGGATAGAGTTGCTTCAGGGGTGATTCTGGTAGAAATTTTTTTTCGGAAATCGGCGGGGGGGGGGGGGAATTCCGCGAGTTACCCCCCCCCCTGCGAAGAGGGTTTACCCGCGATCTTCAGACGAAATAAGCGTTTTCCCGCGACCTTCAGACGAAATCAGCGATATTTTAGCAAAATCGCAATTTATTGCGATCTTTCGTCAAAATCGGTGGTTTTCCGCGATTTTTTTACGAAATCGGCATTTTTCCGTGACCTCTAGACGAAATCAGCGATTTATCTGCGATATTTTTGCAAAATCGGCGATTTATTGCGATCTTTCGTCAAAATCGGCGGTTTTCCGCGATTTTTTTACGAAATCGGCGTTTTTCCGCGACCTCTAGACGAAAACAGCGATTTATCTGCGATATTTTAGCAATATCGGCGATTTATTGCGATATTTTGACGAAATCGGCGGTTTTTCCGCGATCTTATGACGAAATCGGTGTTTCTCAGTGGTTTTTTTTTATGAAATCGGCGTTTTTTCGACGATCTTTAGATAAAATTTGCAATTTTACGCATTCTTTTCTAGAAAACGGCGTTTTATCCCCGCGGTCTTTCGACGAAATCGGCGTTTTTTCCGTGATCTTTTGATGAAAGCGGCCTTTTTTTTTTTTCAATGATCTTTTGACAAAATATTTCTAAGCAATCTTTTATCGAAAAAGGCGTTTTCCCCCCCAATTTTTTAACGAAATCGGCATTATATCAGAAATCTTTAGACGAAATCGACGTTTTCCCACGTGGTCTTCAGACGAAATCAGCGTTTTACCTGCGATATTTGGTGAAATTGCCGTTTTTTCCACGATCCGCACAGGAAATTCGCGTTTTTCGGCAATCTTTTGACAAAGTTCGTTGACAAAAACATTGATGAAATTGTCATTTTTTCACGAAATATTGACGAAATGTGTGCTTTTTCGGCGATCATTTCACGAAATTTGCATTTTTCCGCGATTGTTTTATCCGCGCGCAAAACCATACAAGTTGGCAACTGTGAGAATCATCTTCTGAAAGATCTTATCAAAGAATGAAGAACATTTCTCAGTTACATAGATTTTCAATCATGATATCCACTTGCCTGGATCTAGGAAAAAAGTGTTATCGGGAAAAAAGTTACCGGAAAAAAAGGATAAGATAAAAATGTTACCGGAAAAAAGTATCAAGGAAATGATTTTGGAGATTTATTGGCTAAGTATGAAGGGGGGGGAGGGAGGAAGGTCGGCTTTTAATTTAAGTGAATGGTTTTTTCATGCTGAATTAACTGCTTTGATTTAATTTTTGGATGTACATTCATACTGAAAAAATGCTTGCCTGATTAGTTTTGGGAACGGAGGATCCCCCTCCCTCTCCGCCCTAAATAAGAGGAATGGTTTTTAAGCAGAATTATCCAACGTGTGTCAAATTTTGGCTATAGGTTATTTCTGATAAGGCTTATATATAGTATTATGGCTTTGCTCACTGAGTTTCTCTTTACTAAGTTGGTTTATTTGTTAAGTTCATCAATAACCCATTTTTAATTCCTCAAGTTCTTTATTAGAACCATACATCAATAAATTAAAAAAATAAATAAAACGACATTACAACTACATAGGAGCCACACTCCACTATTACAATTCGCTTAGCACGTACAAGCCATCTTACATCAATGTACTTTCTTGTACATTACCAGCACATGGCTCTCTTCCAACTACTTTCCTTCCCTCTCGATGCTCAAGAATCCCAGTGTCCCCCTCAGCTCATTGCCACTAGACCAGTGCAATTATTTTCTAGGCATGTCCCTTGAGATCAATAGCACATGTTCTTAACATCTTTTGAATGAAGATACTTTCAACTCTGCATACCTTTTCAGAATAAGACTTCGCTATCTATCTTCTGTCACGATTAAAGTTGTCAGTACGTCGTCACAGTATATAATGCCTGAAGAATTTTGGGAGTTTAATGGTTAAGTATAGATAATGCATGAGGGATAACCTCTCTTAAATAAAATAATTGGCTTTTTACGCAGAATTATCCGATTTGCTTCAAAATTGAATATAGGATTTATTATGGGGTTCTTTTGCTAATTGAAAAGGGATGCCGCGATTATTCCCCTCCCCCTTAAATTAGATAAATTGTTTTTTATGCACAATTATCTGATGTATTTCAAATTTTGACTATAGGTACTTTCTCATAAAGTGAATCCCTGAATAGTTTTAAGTGTTTGTTTATGTATCCTCAATGGCTGTTTGCATTTAAAACTGTGATTTATGTTGGTGCATAGCATTTTTCAGTACTCTATAAATATCGTAACAAAGAAAAAAATATCCTGTTTTTCTTAAAATCGTTTTTTTTTTTTTTTTTTTTTTTTTTTTTGTAATTTTTTAAGCGTTTAAAGTTGAAGATCTATCAAGAACTACAGGTTTTGAAACAATTAATTTTCTAATTACTAACGTAGCTAGTAATAAAAAAAAATATTTTTATTACTACAAATTAATGAATTCACTAGTTCATTCGTTCGTGACATACAATATAGTTTGTACATTAAAATTTTCTAACATATATTTTTTTAATGTTTTATATCATATTTTGTAATGTGTAATATAGAACATTAATTAGTAAAAATCCAGTTTTAAATGATAAATATTTGGTGTAAATTAAAATGACAATTACAACAGATGATTTAGTATATTACTTTTTTCACAAATAAAAAAAAATAAATAAATAAACCATAAAAGTTAAAAATGCAAAATTAATGGAAATTAATCATTATAAGAAAAAAGGTAAAATATGTTATAATGTTTTCTGACATAATAGTTTTCAATCATTAAATTAAGACATAAAGAAGAAATTTTTTCAATTTTTATTTGCGCTTAGTTGCATTCAACTCGCTTTTTTATGTTACTTGAATATTTTTGAGGCAAACCTTTGCCGGGAAATCCCCTGATCAACAAATTTCCTAAGAGACTAGTCGACCGCGATATCTACTGGACATCCCTCTCCGTCGAATGGGGAAAGCAAGCTTCTTTCCCCGAAAGAGTTTCCTGAATGGACTGCTGCATTCCTCCCTATTTTAACTATATCTATTAGCTTATACGACTTACCATAATGAAACTACATCCAAAATTTGAAGCAAATCTGATAATTCTACGTACACTGGTGAAAACAATTAAAGGGACAAATGGATTTTTTGCAATTAAAAAAAACCTAACAAAGAAAATAAAACCAAACTTGGCCAAAATATCACCCGATACAAGACTAATGCATGGAAAAACAAAAATGAGCGCAACCTGCACCCTAAATAAGGAAATTGGGCAAGTGCCCAGCGCAGCAGACGACTGACACTCTGTCAGTCAGAGGAAACCATGTCTGACACTCTGCCAGTTAGAGGAAAACATGTTTAATAAGATGTGTGATCGCCTTTAACAGCTACACAACTCTCGCATCGGCGTTTCATACTGTTTACCAATGTCTTTATCAATCCCGGTGGCAACCGCATCCACTCTTGCACCAAAGCCCCCTTGAGCTCATCGATAGTCGTTGGAGCTGGTCTTCGAGCTGCAATTGATCGTCCAAGGGCGTCCCACACGTGTTCGATAGGATTAAGGTCAGGGAACATCGCAGGCCCCTTCATTCGTTGAATATCCTCCGATTCGAGGTATTCGTCTACCAACTGAGCCCAATGTGGACGGGTGTTATCGTCCATAAAGATGAAATTTTGTCCATATGCTCCTCGAAAAAGTCGCACATAGGGTGCAAGAATTTCGTCCCTGTATCGTTGACCTGTCCGAGTACCTCTATCAAACACATGGAGGTCGGTATGCCCGTCTGCCATGATACCTGCCCAGACCATCAAACCACCTCCACCATAATGGTCCTTTTCGAGAATATTAGAGGGCCGATATCGACTCCCGGGTTTTCTCTATATTTGAACACGTCTCGAATCACTGTCCAGATTGAATCGTGACTCATCACTAAAGAGTACCTGCCCCCAATTATCCTCTGTTCAAGACAAGTGTTTTCGGCACGATGCTAGACGAGCCTATTTGTGGTTCCTACTCAAAGGGAAGCAGACTGCAGAGCGTCTGGCATACAGGCCACCTGCATTAAGTCTCTGGGTGACTGTTATCCGTGAAATGGATGTTCCTGTTGCATTATACAGGTGACAAGAGAGTTGTGTCGCTGTAGCGGACCTATCTGTTTTAGCTAAAACTCTCAAAGAACGGTTTTCAGCCGACGTTGTTGCACTTTTACGGCCTTGAACAGGTCGGCGGACCACTGTTCCTGTCTCTGTGAATTGTTTCCACGGAGTGGAGACCACATTTCTCGGAACTCCGAGCTCTTTATAACATGTAGCTTGTGGTTGGCCGGCCTCGAGTCTTCCAACAATCCGCAAGCTTGTTGCATCATCTAGACGATGGCGACTAGCCATATTAACGATAGATTTAAAAAGAAATTCAAAAAACAAGGATTGGGTTCGTCTACGAGCGTTCAAAACGTCCTCACGCTACAAGCATCGGAGAGCAAATGAAGTACCTTTACACAAAAGCAATCGCAGTGCCACTACCTTATTGCGACGCAGATCACTGCGCAGCAGGTGTGCCCGTAATGAGCTTAATTATCATTTGATACCTTATTTGCGTATAGGCATAACTTATTTTGTTCGTTTTTTTTTTAAAAACCATTTGTCCCTTCAATTGTTTTCACCAGTGTAAAAAGCCATTTATGTAATTTAAGTGGGGTTATCCCCAGTTCCCCCCTCTATACTTAGCCATTAAGCCCTTAAAACTATTAGGGATCCACTTTATGAGAGAAAACCTATATCAAAAATTTGAAATACATCGGATAATTATGCATAAAAAACAATTTATCTAATTTAAAAGGGGGAAAATCGTCCGTTTCCCTATTTATAATAAGCAAAAGAACCTCATGACTAATCGGGAATACGCCTTATCATAAAGAAGCTACATCCAAAATTTGAAGCAAATCGGATAATTTTGCATAAAAGCTATTTATTTAATTTAAGGGGAGTTATCCTCTGTTTTTGCCTTTATACTTAGCCATTAAACCCCGGATTCACCTTATCAGAAAGAACCTATATTTAAAATTTGAATTACACCGGATAATTCTGCATAAAAACCGATTGATCTAATTTGAGGGGGAAATAATTGCTTGCCTCCCCCCTTTATATTAAGGAAAAGAACCCCCTAACTAATCAGAGATATATTTTATCATAATGAACCTATGTCCAAAATTCGAAGCAAATCGGATAATTCTGCGTGAAAAGCCATTTATTTAATTTAAGAGGGATTATCCCCCATCCCCCTCCCCTTTATACTTAGCCATTAAACTCTTAAAACTATTCATTGATTAACCTTATCAGAAAGAATCTATATCTAAAATTTGAAATACATTGGATAATTTTGCATAAAAACCAATCTAATTTGTGGGGAGAGGGGGTAATTGACCATCCTCCCTTTATAATAAGCAAAAGAACCCTATAACTAATCAGAGATATGTCTTATCATAATGAATCTATGTCCGAAATTCCAAGCGAATTGGATAAATCTGCATCAAAAAACTGTTAATTTAATTTGAGAGGTTACGGATTGGGGGGGGGGGATATCATATGTCCAAAAACTGAACCAAAACAGTTAATTCAGCACGACCCATTTACCTAAATTAAGAGCCTCCCCCTGATCCTCCCCCTAAATATTTAACCAATGAATCCTCAAAACCAATAACGAATTCCCAAAATCAATAATAAATTCCCAAAATTCTATGTCCTTTTTTTTCCGCTTTTGTAGTTTATGTCACTTTTTTTCCGGTTACTGTTTTTCCGGTAACCTTTTTTTCCGTTTATCCACTTGCCTATTTCGGGCGTTTTTTAAATAAGAATTAATATTAATTAAAAAATTTGTCTGAGAGTAGTCCCTTTAAGGGTGTATTTCGATTCTAACTGCTTATTTTCCGATTTATTTTTAAATTCATTTTTGCTCGCATATGCATCAAACTGGCAAATTGTCTTATTTAGAAAGTACACAAGGTGCCGTGATGGTCGATTCTTTGATAAATGCAGAAAATACTGCAAAAAATGCAATCAAAAACGGCATTTTGAACAGATTTTTCCGAAGCGGGAGATTTGGGAACGAATAAAAGTGTAATACTGAGAAGATAATTGTTCATAAATCAAATTCTAATGAATGGAGTGTAAAATGACATCACACGGCCCCTTGTATGTCTCTTCGAAAATCCTCTCATCAAGTTTCATGTTTCTACTTTTAAAAATGTGTCTGAAATTGTATCGGAAAATTTTGAGGTGTCGAAGGTGAAAAAGCGTTTTTTCAGATACACCCTTAAAGTAGTAGTAAGTAGAAAGTAGTTAGAAATTTGGCGCCCCCTAAATCTCTGCGCCCGGGGCGACCTCCCTCCCCCCCCCCCTTTCGCACGGTGCTGTTAATATCTTTCCAGAAACATAAATATAAACCAATTATATATTTTCCAAACATACCTGGATTTCAAAAATGCTTGAAGGAATTCCAAAGATTAAAAAAAAATTATCTCTTATATCCATCTTTTTCATAATTTTCTTCTCTGAAGAAGATTTAATATCCATAGCGAAACGCACGATAAAGGAAACCTTAGCACCACAGCAACTAACAACATTATGTTTGTGGAATTAAATCCTTCAAAGCATGCGAACATGTGTTTTTATTTTTCCTGGAATTTGCGAGTCCAGTGCCGTTTCCAAAAAGAGAGCAAGGAACAGATGCAACTGATTAAGACCCCCCCCCCCCCAGTGGTGCAGTATTGAAAAACCCGAGACGGTTTTGGCAGCGACAGGAAATGACCATTCTTTTTAGCCTTCGGCTAATTTCCAATAGTATAAATGAATACCGGCCTTTTCCGAAATGAGTGACCAGTTTTCGATACTGATACTGTTACTATGCGCTTTCCCCATTTTTCAAAGTAAATACATTACTGCCGCTTAAACGAGTCAAGTTTTTAAATAAAATTTGATTCAATAAAGCGGCAGATTTCGAGAACAAAACAAATAAAATTGTAACTTTAGTTTTTTTGTTATGATTCGGTTCATAAAAATGGAAATTTTTATATTTTTGTCATGGCTCTGGGGGGGGGGGGGGTTAACCCCCAAACCCCCCCCCTCGCTGCGCCACTGATATATGTATATCGCTATGTATGATTACATGTAAATAGAAATATATCTAAATTGTATGTACATAAAAATATTTATGTAAACATCGTGTGTTATTTTAACATGTGACATATTTAACATTTATTAAATAAATACATCTTTATAAATTATTTAAAAATCATGTTTTTCACCATCTTGAGAAATCTGATAAGTTGCTAAAATGGCTTTTTGTCGCCAATTTCGATTTTTTCGACAATCGCACCAACCAGAACAGGATATAAAACTCTTCCCGGATTCTGTATTAAATGAAATTAATGAAATGCGAAAAAAATGCCACGGGAACAGTGTTTGTCACTCGGCTGGCATAAAATACCCAGTTCTTGATTTTTCTAGCAGTATCTTCTAGTTTGATGAATAAAAGTAATATGATACAATGGTCAGCATACGTTTAAGGGAGACCAAACTGGTCGCCAAGGGCGGCTAGCTCTTAAGGGTCTTAAGTAATTCTCTTCATACATGTTTACGAATCCTGCAAAAATTAAAGTATTGCAGAACAAGAAGTATTTCTTTTTCTTTTAATAAGTGCGTGGTGATTTCTTTCGAAAAGTGGCTTTATTTCTACTAAAAATTTAACCCTTACAAAAATGTTACCTTTTCAATACATAAAATTCATTTAAATACGCATCTTCTCGTGTCACGACAGGTTTTAGTAAATCAATTTGATTTTAAGAGTGTTCTCAACTGCTCCGCTCAACGAGCGCATAACGTTTTGACACATTTACAAATTCATTTTTTAACAGAAAGTTATATAATTCGAATGCCTGACTATAGAAGTGATTTCGAATCGAACTTATTTTTCCATTTTATGGTAATTAAATTACCTATCCAGTTCTAAGCTTTTTCGATCACGTGATCACCCGTTTTTTCCTGCTTTTCGACCTGTTTTTTTTTTTTTTTTTTTTTTTTTCGTCGGGAAATGTGCTCAAAAACGTCAACTTTGAAGGCTTGTTATGAAGATCGATTGTGTTTTTAAAAAAACAGAAAATTGAGTGCAGTTGTACAGTTTCTGAATAATAACGCCTGCTATTTTCATGCATTTCCGAACAAAAATAAATTAAAGCATGTGTCACAAAGTTGCCCTTTTCGATTTAAGAACACCCTTAGATATATTATTAAATGTTATAGGCTTATCACTCATTTATAAGACTGTAGCGTGTCTGGGACACCTGTGAAATAATTTTTATTTATTGAGTTAAAATTTTGAAAATTTTTATGATAATTAACCATATTATTTGTAAAAAAAAAAAAAAAAAAAAAAAAAAAAAAATGATAAAGTTTTCAAGAAATTTAAAATTTGTTAAAAATTTAAACTTTATTTAAAATTTTTATAACTCGAAATATTATTAGTAGAATTTCAAGTTTTTTTAAAAATTTAAATAGATATAAATATGTAAGTTTTAATTTTGATTCAGCATTTAAAAGTTATTAATTAAAAAAAATTAAAAATATTTAAATTGTAAAAAGTAACAATTTAAAAAAAATAATATTTTCAAATATAAATATTATCTCCCAATTTGCTGAATTAAAATTAAAGTAAAACAATTGAAAAGGACATGCTCCATGTTTGAACCATTTATCTTTTAGGGTTCTTGATTTATAACTATTTAAATAAGAGAAATGGCGAAAGAATTCTCCATAAAGAAAAACGCATTTTGACAAGAAGTCGATCACATGTCAACCATTGCTTAAAAGCTAGATTTTGAGCAAATAATAATAATATTAATAAAATAAATAAATAAATGAAATAAAATAAATAATAATTCCTGTTCCAGTTAAGATAGAAACATGATTTAAACGTCATTGTAAGCAGAAAGGAAGAAAAAATTTTAATGCAATAAATTTCTTTTAGAAAATTTGAAGTTTTTTGTGCCCCAGACCTCCTTAAATGAAGACTGTAAGAGTTGTACATTTTTTTTTCTTTTTGAAGGGAGAGGGGCTTACTGATTTTACTATTATTAAATTTATTATTATTATTACATTACATATACGGAAAGTATAATTTACCCGAATATAATATAACTGACACATCCAAAAATTTTGATGGTTTGTTTTGCTCTTCGCCTGTGCAACTAAAGTAACATTTTCTTGATAAAAGCAAATTTAGCATATTATTTCTGAATAAGGTTG
>CAXHSM010001702.1:0-17255 GCA_964019185.1 Maratus speculifer
TTGGAATTATCATAAATGACTACCGTAATTTCGGGTGTATAAGCCGCGGATCAAACAATTTTTTCTCGTCCCAGAATTTTTTAAGAAACAAAAGTAACTAGTTAGATCGACGTAAATATTTGTCTTCAATCACTAAATAAGATTTCTGTGTCCAAAAAGAATTGATCCGCGGCTTATACACCCGAAATTACGGTATATAAAACAAAGTTTGGAATATACAGTTAAGACTACAAGACCTCTAAGTCTATTATTACTTAGAGGCTGTGCAAATATAATGTTATCAACTTTTGGTAATTTTAGACACCCCCCCCTGGCCTTCCAATATCGTACATTATTATCCTCGACTCCCCCCCCCCCCCGGTTATGATATCGTTATCAAAGAGTAAAAAAAATTGATTTCTAATATTCATTTCTTTTGTTCAAAGTGATATACAAAATTGGTTACATTAATTTTCTGTATACTGTTATAATTAAAATGAAGAAAAATCAATAAAATATCACTTCTCTTATTAAAAAATTTTACATCAACACTTAAAAGAAATAGTTACTATTTAAAAGTATTTTATAATAGCTTTATTTACATAAAGCATTCAACAGTAATAAAATCCTGTTGCACTTGCCCCGAATGGAGGAGGAATGGAAAGCTGATAGAAATTCTTATTAACAAAACAAGTGGACGACATTACTTCTCTTTTTCTTTTATTTATTAGTAAACACAAGTTTCATTTCAAATATACTTCACTTATTGTTTCTTGAACCGTGATTATATCTACATACACATATGAAGACTGGGAATGACGAACGTTGGGGTATTCTATATTTTAAAATTAAATAATTTAATGATTTTAATAATAACTTTATATTTTCATTTAAAACAGATAACAGGCTGGAAAAAAAAAAGATAACATGCTGTTTTGTAACAGTGAGACAAAGACTATTATATTTCAGTAACCTTAGTTATTCCTGATATGCATTTTATATAAATTGTTTACACGTTTTATTTTCATATTTTATACTAGAAGATAGCCCGTCAAAATGACGTGTTTGCATTTTTAAAGGATGATAAAAAATTACAACAACTGTGGTCAATCATAGCCACTTTAGGCTGAAACAATTTTGATAAATACAGCGATTAAACTTAGAAAGGGAATCTAACCAAAAAAAAAAGAGAGAAAGAAAGAAAATTTCAACAGAAATCTGCATTTAAAACTATAGCAAAACTATCTGATAGATGGGGGTGGGGATTATAATGAAATTTAAAACGCACCCGTGCCGCGGTTTGCTTAAATAAAAAGTTTTAATTAAATAGTGTTTTTGAAATCGTGAAAAGATTTCAAAGCGAATTAAAATGTAGTAATGTCATTTACAGCTCCCACTGTAAATCTGACCATTGAGAACGCTCCATTACGACTATGGAACGGTTTCATTAGTCAGAAAATAGATTGCCTTTAAAATCGGAGGTAACTTTTCACAATGTTTTTTATCGATTTGAAATTCTCAAGAGTCATTCACGGCTGTAAAGAAAAAAAAAATTAAAGCAACCCGAATATAAAAATTTTAACAATATTGCATTTAAAACGCACCTTCGCTTTCCTTTAATAAAAAGTTTTAATTAAATATACACTAAAAAATTTGACTCGTTTGCTACAGCGTCACTTCACCTCTTTTATAGAAAACGGTTACTTTAGTGTGTTATGGAGTATTCTTATTGGTCATAAGAGATATTCTATAAAAGCTGTGGAGTGCCGCAAATGGGTCAAATTTTTAACAGTGTACTTTTTGAAATCGTGGAAAGATTTCAAAGCTAAGTAAAATGTACTGACGTCATTTACAGCTACTACTGTAAATCTGACCAATGAGAACGCTCCATTACGACTATGAAACGTTTTCATTGGTGAATGAGTTTCTTTTTCTCGTGGGTAGGTTGACCCCAGAATTGTTATACATGGAGGGGTATAAGTGACAAAATTGAAAAAATTGAGTTAAGTGCACAGTGTATCTGGAAATATGCTTTTTTCATTTCAGGTAAAGAATTATAGGTCATTTTCTGATTATTTGGGGAGTTATAGAGATAAACCACTTTTTTTCGAAAAATAAACAATATTGATTAATTATACACTTAAAGAAAATTGTACTCTATTTTTTTAACAGTTATTGAAATGAGAGTTCAAAGATTAGAATGCAACAAGCAGATGTTTCCTATTTCAATTTAGTCAATCGTTATTGATGTTCGAATTTAACATCAATTATCTTTAAACTCAATTTACTCCAAATCGACATTTTGTCGCTTGACGTTGGGGGGGCTTCTGGGCTCCTGGGCTCCTCATATATAATTATGCATATCCATGATGGGTGATTATTGCGGTGCCCACCCCCAACGACTAGTTTATTGCAGCAATTTAATCAGTTGCTACAGACAGGGACCGATTTAAAAATTTGTTGGATATTAAAACTACGTCAGATTTTGGACTATAATTGAAAAATTTCCAGCAGAATTTGGACGCGTATGTCACTGAGTACAGAGTGAAGGTTTTCATATTTTGGCTTGGTGCAGTCATGGAAAAAAAATGTAAACACCTCCTACTAACTCCTCAACAAATGGACCTTATGCATGTGACGTCACACGCCAGAGCTGGCGGTATGCTAACCTGTTATTCTAGTCACTGCACCACCAGAATGCGCAGGCGCAAACATCGCTAGCAGACGATTTCAGCCGTTCTGGATACATTTTAACAGAAAACTTTCAAATTTAATGAATTTTCTTGCAAGAAGAACAACAATTTTGAATTTATATTACAATATATTAAGTATATGCTGCTTCAACAAAGAATTTTTTTCCGGTATTTCTAACAAACAAGCATTAATAATTTGCACTCCATAGACTGCTATTCTAAACACCGCCAGTAAATACCGCCAGCAGACGAATTTTAGCCTCAAACTCAGCTTGTGTGCATAAGGTCCATTATCATAGAAGAAAGTTACTGATACTGAACGAATGGAAATAAAGTCTACTTATAAATGATGTATATGAAATTTACGTGGGGGGGCGGGGGCATCAACAGTATGGAACCATTTATCTGGAAACCAGTTATCCGGAATGATATTTCTAATAGATTGATGTTAGAATCTTTGTAGAAAAAAAGTGTCACATACTGCCAATTTGACACATAAATTGCTTGAAACAATTGTATAGTTTGATAACAGCATCTAGTTTTTGAAATGGAAACATATTTAGTTATATTATAGATGGTTTTATTTTTATGCAGAAAAAACACAAGAATTTTTGTTTCCAAGGAATTTCTATAAATTACCTTCTTTCAAACTGTAACATTTGATCTTACTTGCATTTGATTCTTAATTCAAGTAATCTAATAATTAAATTAAAATTAGAAGTTATGCCACAACTACATATATTCCGTAAAAGTTATCAAATGGAGCTGCTTTAATGCCCAACCAGTTAACTGGAAAAACCAGTTATCCAGAATACATCTGACCCCAACCATTCCGTATAAATGGTTCTGTACTGTATATATTAAAACGTATCTTAACTTTGTTTTTACTTACCCATCATAGGGTAAGTCTTGCATTCGTTTTGAAAATCGAAATTTTTTTTGACGGATTTATACGTTTCAGACACTGGAGATACTGAAAAACATATTGTTTTAAGCATAAACATATTTTTTAAGCATAATTTAAAAACTCCTTGGAAGAAAATTTTGGATTTGCATAAAGTAGGGCTTAATAAATTCGAATTCACACACACACACACAAAATAAATAAAACAAAAATAAAAAAAATGTAGGTTACAATTCATATTTTATTTTTAATATTAATTTCATAATTCGTATACAGTAAAACACGTTTAAAAAGTTTCCACGTAAGAAGTTTCCCCGTTTAAGAAATTTACATTTTCGATTCCCATTTTTCTTCTATATGACACTTTCATTTTCGGAACCGGTTTTGAAAGTGTAAGTAACTTTCTCAAAAATATCTGCGACCAAAATCAAAAAATGATAAAAGGTGCGATGTAGAGACGGACCTCGGCTATCCAATGCAAAATAATAATAATAATAATTAAAATAATTAAAAATGTCGAAATGCAAACAAGATATTAGAAAAATAGGATTAGCATTAGTTCACGAATGTCTTCGCCGACAGGGGCAGGAGCCTTAGAAGAAAGTAAAAAAAGTGACTAACGTTGTCACCGCCGCTGACATTGAATGACATTTGTGACTGTACCTGCACATAAAAATATGAAAATAAGTATGTAGTAATGGAATACAAAACTAGCAACGTTAAAAAGCACCAAATATTGTGTATAAATAGCAGACCGGTTTCGGTAGCATTTAGCGTACCGTCATCAGTGAAGTATGAGTATGTGAGTTTATGTATGAGTATGAAGTTTAAATATATAGTATTCTAGAGAAATGTTTGATAAACAAGCCGATGCAGGCAGTTTTTAAATCGAATAGTTATTTCAATAGATATTTAATGCTGAAGTTCGTCGAAATCGTCCCATTAAAATAGTTTTATATGAGCAAAAACCACATAGGAATTTAATTATTTTTAGACCATTTTATGCATCAGAAGTTTCCGATGTGCAGACTGCAACCTTTTTTTCTTTTTTTTCTTTTTGACTTAATTTTTTGACGTTTTACTTCCATTTTAAATTCATATTTTTAACATTTCGAGAAATATATTTCACATATTTTAGAAAAGTTTCTTATTTTAAGTTGTTGCCAATTTGTAAAAACAGCGCAAACTGTTACTGTTTTCTGTTACGTCTTTCTGTAACAGAAAAACAATCTGTCAAAGAATGATGCCAGATTTGACGTTGGTTGATTTTTATGGCATTTAAGGACAAAATACTAGTTGTCGAGTAGTAAATGACTATAACTCATGATATATGGCTTTTATGAAAAAACGTTAAACAGTATTCAATTCATAGGTGTCTGAATGTGAGAAGTTGAAATTTTTAAACAAATAGAAAGAAAATAATTTCTTGAATGCATCATGAAAATTCTTGTTATTGAGTGTAAGAAGAATTTTTTTAAGATCAAATGAAACGAAAAATACTTAATAATAAACAGTCGTCTTGCATTTAACACATTCGCAGCCAATCACGCGCCAGCGCGTGATATGGCGCCAACGACAATGGGGCCCTCACGCGCCAGCACGTGATGAGGGTTGATGTCCAATAGCCAGTCACGCGTTGGTGCGGGAAAATCTTTCACTGATTCTTTGTTATAAAAAGTAAATCGGCTTCTGGGAAAAACCCACTTCTACAGTGTGGCATTAACTGTCATCACATCTTCACGTAAGCAGCAGCGAACGTGTTAATGAAAGTTGTTCACATGCTTCGAAAATGGGTGTTCATGCCCTTACGCTTAAAAAAAATTACAACAAAACAATACAAAATTAATGAAAAAACATTAAAATTTTTACTCCCTTGGGAACGAGCGACCCGTGTATCTGTGCCGCAAAAGGTGCTCGGAATCCTTGTTTATCCCCAATAGTAAAGTTTTATTGTAAAATTTGCCTTATTAAATCAGAGCATTTTCTCGATTTAATAAAGCACAAATTTCTGTTTTTAAAATCGGTGACAAAACATTAAAAATTTCCTGAAAGGCTCCCTTCCCGAAGGGATTAAGTTCATATATGTTTAAAAATATATGAAAATAATATATATTTGAAAAAAAAATGATTCATATTCATGCTTGAAATTATATAATTATATACAGATTTTTATATTCAATTATTTTTGTGAATTGTGAAGTAGTTGGTTTTATAAATCCTATTTTTAATAAAATAAGGTCAGGCAAAATTAGTTTTAAAGATAAACTTATATCTGTATATAACTTATATATGAGGAGCCCAGAAGCCAAGGGGTACAAGTGACAAAATTTAGATTTCGAGTAAATTGAGTTCAAAGTTAAACATCAATTGTAATTGAATGAATTGAGATATGAAACTTTTGCTTATATCTTAATGATCTTTGAACTCTTATTTCAATAACTGTTTTTAAAAATGTGGAATACAATTTTTCTTTTTATTTATAACTAAGCAATGTTTATCATCATTCGGCACTTGTATCCCTTGGCTTCCAAACAGTAATGAAAAGTTCTTGGAAGCTAAAGGTACAAGTGCCGAATGAGCACAAAAAATGCAAAAATTATGAAATAAAAAATTGTATTTATGAAAAAATTGAAAAAAATATTGATACACATAAATGAAAGGACAAAATTTTGTTTTAATATAAATTCTAAAAACGGAAAAATTATGAAATAAAAAATGAATTTACGAAAAAAGAATGAACGATGTTGATATAAATGAATGAAAGGAATTTTTTTTGTTCTAATATGTTTTAAAATTTTATTATAAATTTTGAAACATTGAAATTTTATATTTTTTAACACTTTCCAACAAAATTGAAAAGTGAATGTGATTTTAGTTTGTCTGTCCGTGCCTTAACTCTCGTAAATATACTCGGATTGCCCTGAAATTTTGGGGAATTATTCACGTTTATCTCAATACGAACCTATTGCAAATGAAGTTTCTAACACGATTAG
This sequence comes from Maratus speculifer, assembly GCA_964019185.1. Classification (NCBI taxonomy): domain Eukaryota; kingdom Metazoa; phylum Arthropoda; class Arachnida; order Araneae; family Salticidae; genus Maratus; species Maratus speculifer. The sequence continues at coordinate 6,570 of CAXHSM010001702.1, forward strand.
TTTATTTACAGGGACAATCAAAAGTTTTCCGTTAAATTACGGGTTATGGAAAAAATCGTTTCAAATGAATTTTAAAGAAGTTACAATCTGTCAAACACATTAAAATTTATATGCATTTACGAATTGCATTAAAATAAACATTCTGTAAAATATGAGGTGAACAGAAAAGATATTTTTTATTTACAGGGCTACACAAAAGATTTACATTACCTAATGATAAAGAGGGAATTTTTTACAACATATTTTAATTATATTACAATTTTCATGTATAATAAAATTGATATACATTGCAGACGCTTAATATAAGTTATTTCGCGCATAATACGAAGTACTCAGTATTTACAGGGACACAAAAAAGCTTTCAAATAGTATATTCTATCCGAAGTACTGTGTATTATCGATGATGATTGATGGATGGACGAAATGCATTTTTAATTATGATTTGCGCTTTTAAGTTTCACTAAATTTATACATATTAATATATATGCATATGTTCATATAAATTCTATAGTTCATATCATACAAAAGATTTCGTAAAGGTTACTGAATATGAGCGTAATTTACTTAAAGATTGCTTTAAAATAAGTAATATATTTCTATGCTGAACTACATTCAGTTTGCTAAGAAATGCTTGCAAAACATTGATAAAATGAAATACAGGGTCATGCACAAAATTTTATGCATTGTCATCTATTTATGATAATTTCTGGAAATGTGATTTCAGTAGTCTTAAGAGTGTTTTAGTTTTAACTAAATTTTAGCTAAATACTGGCGTATAATAAAGGTTCAGGGTAAACTACAGGATAAACAAAAGTATACAAGTGTGTTTCCATCTATTAGTAAAAACTGCTGAAACAGAAATTTCAAACTGTTATGCGTTTTCTTGATAACTAAATTTCCCCATTATGCAGTGCATAGTAACCGACAGATAAAACCTAGGGCTGTTCAAAATTATTAGAATACATACTTGGTTATGGACATTAACACTCTATTGCCCTAAATAGCAAAGATTTTTAACACGTTCGCTTCCGCTTACGTGAAGATGTGATGATAGTTAATGCCTCACTGTAGAAGTGGGTTTTTCCCAGAAGCCGATTTACTTTTTATAAAAAAGAAACAGTGCAAGATTTTCCCGTGCCAGCGCGTGACTGGCTATTGAGACATTACCCCACAACACGCGTTGGCTCGTGAGTGGCCCCTTAATGTTGGCGCGTGATCGGCAGCGAATGTGTTAAAGATTTCAGAGAGTGTTGGAAAGTGTTTCATAATCTACACTTAAAGCATGATTTTCTCACATGTTAACAGTTAAAATGCATTTATTTAATGTATAAAAAAGCAAATGGCCTTGTATGCCGTTGGTCACGCTTCTGCTGTAGACGTTAATGGATACAATTGCACTTATACCCTTTGGCCTCCAAGCGTTTCACAATTTTGGGAAAGAGGTTAAGTAACTGACCCCTAAAACACAGTATATAATTAAAAAATAACTCATAACTTCTTACCTACAAATAAATAGACTTATTTCCAGATAGTCTGTGCACTTAACTCATTTTTTTCAATTTTGTCACTTATACCCCTTGGCTTCTGGGCTCCTCATATATAAACTTACAATATAAAAATATCGGAGGAAAATCGCGAATTTTGTCGAAATATCCCAAAAAATACGCAAATTTTGACGAAAGATCACGGAAAATATGCAAATTTTCTCGAAAAACTGCGAATTTCCTTAAACAATCATGGATAAATGTAAAATTCGTTGCAAAGACCGTTGAAAAAAGTGAGATTTTCGTCAAAGTCGCGAGAAAATGCTAATTTTGTTTAAAAAATTTTTCAGAATGATCCGCGCATTATACGCAGGAAATTACGGTATTAACTCCTTGGGAACGAGCAATTGGTATGCGAGCCATTTAAACATTTCAGAATCCTTCATTATTACCACCAGTTATTTTTTTATTGAAAAGTTTATCTTATTTAATTGGAGCATTTTTGCGATTCAAGTACAGAAATTTTTTTATTTTGAAAAACCGCGGTGGTTAAAGATTAAAAATTATGCAAAGTACCTTATCGCAAGGGAGTCAAGTATACTATTAAAAGAAAATCGTTGCTGAAAGAATAATACGACATTGTTAAACACCATAAAAAATAGGTTTGGTTATAGCTCTGTATACTGGAAAAGTATGAATGGGTATACCATAAAAGTTCAAAGAGATATGAAGCCTAAATAATATCAAATATTGCTATTCTCAGGGCTGCCACAGACGACTATTTTTATATTTCTCTAGTACCAGTATTTTTCTAATAGAAATTTTGAAGTAAATTTTTCTTGCAAATGTCGTCAAAGTGTCTGTTAAGGATTTCTGTTTTAAGAAAGTGGTGCCAGTTCGAATAAAAATAAAGTCGCCTGTGGCAGCCATGTATTCTACATAATTCTTTTTTTTTTCTGTCTTACCCTTATCTATTTTTACGGAACTTAAGTCAGCACTGAGAATAAAATGTAGTGCATATTTAAATTTTTTGGCATTACATAAAACTAAATTTAGCGTAGTAATAACCTTTTCTTTTTCCAGTGTAGCTAACACAAAACCTTTTTACAATGTTTAATCTAGATATTGTGCTAAAGGAGCTTGCAAATTTGCAAAGCCGCTTTGGTCCGTGGCCCTTTTTTCCAGATAGGTTTTTAATTAAATTTTAAATAAACAAAAGTCGTAATGAGAGATAGAGGTCTGCACGGGCCGGGCCTTGGGCCGATTTCCAATAATGGCATTCGGGCCGGGCCGGGCCGGGCCGGGCCTAGTCACAAATAATTTCGGGCCGGGTTGGGCTCGGGACTTAATATTTTTGCTGGAGTATCGGGCCGGGCCTAACTTTTTTTTTCCTTTGCGAAGCCGAGACTTATTCCATTCTTCCTAGTTTTCATGGACCAAAATAATCAGTTCCTATTGAATCTTCCTATATGAAAATCCTTTTCTCGACTTTTTATAAATCAGTAATATTTGGCTTTGTCCAAAAATTTCTGCAAAAAAAGCATATACTTTTAAGCCGTCATTATTCTACAATTAAACATTAGAATTTATTCCTTTTAAAGAATCGTAGATTACTTAGGCGTTTTAAAATAGAATTACACACACACACACGAAAAAAAAAAAACAAAAAAAAAAACAAAAAAAAAACATGATTATGACGGAATTTTTTTTTAAACTGAAAACTGAAAGTTTCTTTTAAAATGTTCATTTATGCAAAATGAATACAACAATACGAGAGAAAAAAATTTATTAAACATTTACATCTGTTAAGAAAGGGATGCATTTTTTTTTTTTTTTTTTTTCGTTCCAAGGCGATTTCGTCTTTGGAAATTTTACCATGTACCGCTTTTTCGATTTTTTGTATCCATTACAGGGAATATGGATTAATAATGCTAGTTATAACTGAAACATTTACATACGACAAACAAAGATTCATTTAAAAGCATAAATATCGCAGCCTACGGCACTTCTGCATAAATGGAGATTATAAACATGGAAAAAAAAAAAAAAGACTAATATAATTTTTTTTGGTCAGAATTCTTCCATAAGATTAAAAATCAATGTTCTGTAGAAATTCACTCGAGCCGGGCCGGGTTCGGGCCGAAATTTAAAATTTTTTCCGGACCGGGCCGAGCTCGGGCCGAAATTTTATCTTTCGGGCCGGGCCGGGTCGGGCCATTATTTTTTTCGTTCGGGCCGGGCCGGGCTCGGGCCGAATTTTTAACTTTCGGGCCGGGCCGGGTCGGGCCAATATTTCTTTCGTACGGGCCGGACCGGGCCCGGGCCTGGAAATTTCGGCCCGTGCAGACCTCTAATGAGAGACCCACTCGATGCAAATTAGTCGCGAACCTCATAGTACTTATGAAAGGTTTGCATACATAAGGAATTAAAATACAGTGCTCAGCAAAAGTTTAGACAATGATCGATTACGCTTCTATTTTCAGAAGTATGTACCGAATATTTGTAATTCCTCTGTCATATATTACTTGTGACTTATCCTTTATTCACACACAACAAATTTGAAATTTTACCTTTTACATAAAATATAATGCCAAAATAATAAAATTAACATTGTGGCAAAAGTATAGACAATTTGTGTATTTACAGAAAAATAACTACGAATTAAAATCGAGTTGCACCCGCAATGTTTGCAGTTAGTGCAAGAATCTTTTCATCGAAAAAAACTAAATGCTGCGTCACCTTGGGGGTCTATTTCGTACCAAACATGTTCAACAGCAGCTTGAACCTCATTAAGGAAAATTATAGCAAAAATTTGCATAAACATTACGACATATGATGTTACAAAATTTTTCGATTGGGTCCGGATCAGAACTGTACGCCGGCCAGTTGAGATCAATAGTATTTTCAGAGTTAATTGAAGTTCTTCTTTTGTATGCAACATGGACAGATGCTGAAATCCATACTTTAGATCATCAAAAGTTCCCCAAATGACTAAAAATTTATCTCCAACGTATGTACGTAGTCTTGTGTTTCTTGGCAACCAATGAATAACTCCACAGATACAAGAGCATTAAAGTTAAGTGAGGTCCAACTTATTTAAAAATCACCTTCTTTTTGTCGACTTAATAAAGTCCCAGGATCTTTACCCCCCCCCCCCCCCTTAAGTCATTCCAATGGTATGCCCACTTGTTTGGGCCATTCAAATTCCACTTTTTTTTCGTTACTGAATATCATAGCGTACCATTTGGGTCCATATGACGTATGTTTGCAAGTTAATTGAATTCTCGCCAATTTATAGCGATATTTTAAAGCTGATTGTTTTATCATTTTCATGTAAATTGATTTACCTGTTTCTTTAATTCATCTACGAATAATTTCCATCGACACACAAGGTCTTTCAGATTATGTTTTATTTTGAAGGAGTCATTCTTAGACTATATACTTCATAGAGAGACCACTTTGGACGATTCAATGCTGCTGAAATTTCTGCAACAGTCTTCCCTTTCCATTTCAGCTTTCCTACTTCAATTACCTCATCTAATTGAATATTTTTAGCTCGCGGCATCTTCACTAACTGATGCTATATCGAGGTACAATTAAATACTTCAGACATGTGACATAATAACAAGGGCGGCGCCAGAGGGGGGACCGGGGGGCATATGCCCCCCCCCCCCCGTCGGGCATACCTGGCCCCCCATCGGGGTCAAAATTCGATATCGTCGGGGAAAATATTTTGACTTTTGAATTTCGTCCCCGTCAACTTGGATCAACATATAAAGTTTTTTTTTTTTTTTTTAAACTCAGATTGACTAAACTAATTCTTTTGGGTATGAGTCGGTTTCTGACTAAATTTTGAATCTTGCAGATTGAGTTCAGATAAATCCGATCCTTCAAAAAAAATTGAATTTCTTAAAATAAAAATCTATATAGAACACAGAATGATATATGAATGCCTATGTACATGTATATTTTTTAACATAAAAGATAAAATTTATACTAAAAGTTTTGTCGGGGCTGTCTTGAATGACAAGTAGAATGCTGCATCGGGTCGGGCAAACTGAACCTGACACGACTCGCAATCTGGATTGGATCGGTCCTAATCTTTTGTCGTTGTGGGCCGGACCGGATTCCAGTTGGGTTAACTTTAATTGTTTCAGGTTCGAGTTGGATGTTGACACTTATGGTTCTTGATTCAAGATCGATCTCTCAAAAGAATTTACAACATTTAAGTTGAAAAATTATGTATTGAATGTTAATGAGTTTATATACAGGGCCTGATTAATGACGGGCCTCCGGGGCCTTAGACCTGGGCCCACCAATTTCAGGGGCCCACAAATTATATGGTTGATTTTTTCGCCCCCTCAATCAAATACTTTTCAAATAATATTGTTTTATAAAATATGAAATGTAAAATTTAAATATTCTAAGTTAATGTCAAATAAACCTTTTTTTGTGAAAGCGTCGCCGAAAACGGGTAGGTAGTGGGGCCCAATTTTTTATTAGAGCCTTGGGCCCAACTTCAGCTTGATCAGGATCTGTTTATACATACTGATTTTTGTACTTAAAAGTTAAAACGGACATTGGAGATATAGTTGTAGACATATTTTTACGTAATTGCATTATAGTATGGATGTATTTTTTCATCAGTTACGATTGGGTCTAGTTGAGGTCGAAATATTTCGGGTTCAGATCGAAATGTGGAGATGTCGGGCTCAGATCGCGTTTTGGCTAGAGTCCTGCATCATCTTGGGAAATTAAACCCAATTCGACTGGCGATTTGAGTCGGATCTGGCTAAAGTAGAGGTCTGCATGGGCCGGAATTTCCAGGCCCGGCCCGGCCCGGCCCGTAGGAAAGGTATATCGGCCCGGCCCGGCCCGTTGTAAAACTCAAAAATTTAAATTTTTGTATTTTAGGCCCGGCCCGGCCCGTACAAAAATCAGCGAAAACAGGCCCGGCCCGGCCCGTTTTGGCCCGTTACAATTTCTACGATTTCTAAAAAATTCAGATTTTTATCATACAACTAAGATTTCTTTAAAGAATACTGCATACATATCTATGGAATGATTTTACAGTATATTTTACAGCAAATACACATTAACAACATTAATGATTACTTAGATTCTTAGGCTTTCAACATTCGAATAAAGATTCATTAAAAAATTAATATGGCTTAGAATAAAAGAAAAAAGAAAGAAAGCTAAAAACATCGTTAATTTTGAAGCTGTTTAATAAAAGAAGATTTATAAATATATTTCTATATTATTTTATAAGAATTTTGCCAATTCGACCGAAACAGGTTCAGTACATTTTCAAGGAAAAAAGTTTGAGATTCAGTCGAACACATTCATTTTAATAAATGAGAGATACAGTTTTGTAATTTTACTTTCTCACTTACTTACTTTCCTTCCAATTTCTACTTTTTGTTAAATTTTGAGAAAAAATTGCTATCATTATTTGACTCAATTTCAAAACTCTTTTACTCAATAAATAATGTAACCATTTCCTAAATATTTATCTGTTTTGAACATAGATGGAGCCACTAAAAACGATAAGAGGGATTTGGTTGGAGATAGTTACTCAGCGTTTGATGCCATGGACGTAGTTACAAATATTTATTGCAGGGAGGGCGGAATTCAATAATTTCCCAACTTGAAACACACTACTTTAATTTTCAATACAAACTATATGGGCATTGTATGTATAATGATACTTATACGTAAAGAAAAAAGTACTGAAAATAAAAATAATAAAGAATACTGCCCAGTTAAACTGAAGGCATTGAGCTCACAGGCTACAAATACTAATTGCACATTAAAGCTTTATATTTTCAAGGGTTAATTCCGTTCGAAAAAAAAAAAAAATTAAGAAGGGGAAACAGCTCTCCCCTTTTCTCTTTTTTTATACTAAATCATTGAACCTCCTATACTAACAAAGACATGCTTTATCATATAAAAAATCTATATCCAAAATTCAGAGCAAATTAGATAATTCTTAATAAAAACCCATTTAGCATTTATATAATTTAAAAAGAGTTATCCCCCTCTTTTATACTTAACCATTAAACTTCCAAAACTATTCAGAGATTTGAACGAAATCTGAAAATTCTGCTTGAAAAACCCATTTATATAAATTAAGGGGGGGGGACATTAGAACCCCTGTTCCCCTTATTTATACTTATTCAATGAACACCTAATAACAGTCACGGAATCGCCTCATCAGAATGATCCTAATCTAAATTTTGAACGAAAATTAATTCTGCATGAAAATCCCATTTATATCAACTAACGGGGGGGGGGGGGGCATTAGAGCCCCTGTTCGCCCTATTTATACTTATTCAATGAACACCTAATAACAGTCACGGAATCGCCTCATCAGAATGATCCTAATCTAAATTTTGAACGAAAACTTAATTCTGCATGAAAATCCCATTTATATCAACTAACGGGGGGGGGGATTAGAACCCCTGTTCCCCCTATTTATACTTATTCAATGAGCACCTAATAACAGTCACGGAATCGCCTCATCAGAATGATCCTAATCTAAATTTTGAACGAAAACTTAATTCTGCATTAAAATCCCATTTATATCAACTAACGGGGGGGGGGCATTAGAACCCCTGTTCCCCCTATTTATACTTATTCAATGAACAACTAATAACAGTCACTGAATCGCCTCATCAGAATGATCCTAATCTAAATTTTGAACGAAAACTTAATTCTGCATGAAAATCCCATTTATATCAACTAACGGGGGGGGGGCATTAGAACCCCTGTTCCCCCTATTTATACTTATTCAATGAACACCTAATAACAGTCACGGAATCGCCTCATCAGAATGATCCTAATCTAAATTTTGAAAACTTAATTCTGCATGAAAATCCCATTTATATCAACTAACGGGAGGGGGGGGCATTAGAACCCCTGTTCCCCCTATTTATACTTAATCAATGAACACCTAATAACAGTCACGGAATCGCCTCATCAGAATGATCCTAATCTAAATTTTGAAAACTTAATTCTGCATGAAAATCCCATTTATATCAACTAACGGGGGGGGGGGGGGCATTAGAACCCCTGTTCCCCCTATTTATACTTAATCAATGAACACCTAATAACAGTCACGGAATCGCCTCATCAGAATGATCCTAATCTAAATTTTGAACGAAAACTTAATTCTGCATGAAAATCCCATTTATATCAACTAACGGGGGGGGGGGCATTAGAACCCCTGTTCCCCCTATTTATACTTATTCAATGAACACCTAATAACAGTCACGGAATCGCCTCATCAGAATGATCCTAATCTAAATTTTGAAAACTTAATTCTGCATGAAAATCCCATTTATATCAACTAACGGGGGGGGGCATTAGAACCCCTGTTCCCCCTATTTATACTTAATCAATGAACACCTAATAACAGTCACGGAATCGCCTCATCAGAATGATCCTAATCTAAATTTTGAAAACTTAATTCTGCATGAAAATCCCATTTATATCAACTAACGGGGGGGGGGGGCATTAGAACCCCTGTTCCCCCTATTTATACTTAATCAATGAACACCTAATAACAGTCACGGAATCGCCTCATCAGAATGATCCTAATCTAAATTTTGAAAACTTAATTCTGCATGAAAATCCCATTTATATCAACTAACGGGGGGGGGGCATTAGAACCCCTGTTCCCCCTATTTATACTTAATCAATGAACACCTAATAACAGTCACGGAATCGCCTCATCAGAATGATCCTAATCTAAATTTTGAACGAAAACTTAATTCTGCATGAAAATCCCATTTATATCAACTAACGGGGGGGGGGGGGGCATTAGAACCCCTGTTCCCCCTATTTATACTTATTCAATGAACACCTAATAACAGTCACGGAATCGCCTCATCAGAATGATCCTAATCTAAATTTTGAAAACTTAATTCTGCATGAAAATCCCATTTATATCAACTAACGGGGGGGGGGGGCATTAGAACCCCTGTTCCCCCTATTTATACTTAATCAATGAACACCTAATAACAGTCACGGAATCGCCTCATCAGAATGATCCTAATCTAAATTTTGAAAACTTAATTCTGCATGAAAATCCCATTTATATCAACTAACGGGGGGGGGGCATTAGAACCCCTGTTCCCCCTATTTATACTTATTCAATGAACACCTAATAACAGTCACGGAATCGCCTCATCAGAATGATCCTAATCTAAATTTTGAAAACTTAATTCTGCATGAAAATCCCATTTATATCAACTAACGGGGGGGGGGCATTAGAACCCCTGTTCCCCCTATTTATACTTAATCAATGAACACCTAATAACAGTCACGGAATCGCCTCATCAGAATGATCCTAATCTAAATTTTGAAAACTTAATTCTGCATGAAAATCCCATCTATATCAACTAACGGGGGGCATGAGCCCCCCGTTCCCCCTCTTATACATATCGAATGAACTCCAAAAACTAATCAGGGAAGCGCCTTGTCAGGATATACCTACATACAAAATTTCAAGTGGATCGGATATTTTTATCATGAGTTATTGCGTTACGTACATACGAACATACATACAGAACGGACGGGCACATAAGCTCTCAGGCTATGATAGCCTGTGAGCTAAAAAACTCTAATTCTTGGTTGGCTTGGTAAAACCTCTTTCACAAGGCCCGACTACCAAGTTTCTGTTCCCAGGGCCCTTTCAATTTTTGCTTAATTGATTGCTTAATTTATTGATACTAGTTTTTTCTACGTATTACACACTTATTCGAAAAGTGCCATATAATAAGTGTTAAACAATTCCCTGAAAATAGTTGTTGTTGTATGTATGTCGGCCAATTATCTACACTATGGGATATAGGCCCTAAGGGGTGGGATGCCCTCCGTGGGGGGTCTTTCTAAGGGAACCTAACCCGTATTTACGCAAGGTTCGAAGAAAACCACGGAAAACTCCGAACGGTTAGGCCGACGGTCGCGATTGGGTTCGAACCCAGCACCTACCGTCTACCAGTTTGAGGTCAGAACCTCTCGGCCAGTGGTGGGGCCCCTGAAAAATTGAAAAACGGTTCCAGAAATAAAAATAAAACATTTTCCCTAATATTTATTGAAATGTGCTTTTAAGCTTATATTTGTCATTTCATCGTATTAATATCTCAATTACCCCATTTTTCACAATTCTGATTTTTTAAATGGAAATTTATAAATG
>CAXHSM010001703.1:0-24000 GCA_964019185.1 Maratus speculifer
TTGACATCTTAGCGACTTTTGCTTAATTTGTAATATTTTATCCCCAGTTTTTCAAAACAGAAGAATCACAAAAATGCTCTGATTAAATAAGGTAAATTTTAAATAAAAAAATAACTGGTGCAAATAACGAAGAATCCTGACTGACAATTAACAAGCAATTTTTAGATGCATTAAAATCGTTTGCTTTTGGCGAGGAAAAATCCCGTTCGCCAAATCCCGCGTATAAATCTCTTCTTAAATTATATCTCTTCATATATATATATATATATACACTGGTGTCCAAAATTTAAGCATAATTGGTAATTAAGTAATTATTTTTAAGTAATGAAAGAAATATGAATCGGAATGTGCTGAAACTCCAGGTGCGTAAACAAAATAGTACGCGTCACATATTTTCGCGAAGAGTTTTCCCCGAAATCGAACAGGGGACAGTCAACAAATTGAAAAAGAACGAAGATCTTTTGGATAACCCTGTCAAAACTAATATAGCAAAAGCGTTCAAACTGCACATTATGATTAACTGGCTTATTGTAATGTACTATGTTAATTTTTACAAGGATAGCATGTATACTCGTAGAGAAATTAAGGTTTTTATAAAAACAGTCCTAAGATTTTTGCTTATAATTTGCAGAGTTCTTAATATAAAATAGTGTTCTTTTTTGAAAAAATGACAAACATCATTGTACACAATATCCTGTGTAATAAAAATTGTATGACAAATGAGCAGGTTTACTAAATAATTTTTTACTGCGCATGCGTGAACGCTATTAAAATTTCATTTGCATATTATGTTAGTTAAATGTATAGAGCAACTTTTGTGAAAGTCTCAAAAACATAGCTTAACAATTCTGAAAATTATCGTTGATAGAATGAGATCAAAATCCTTTATTCCCTAAATGAAGCAAAAAGATGAGGGGCTGTATCCATATTCCATTGTTTAGTGCTTACACAATATTGCACGCACAACTATATTTAGGTAAAACCCCTGATTTTTTTGCTTCCTTTAGGAATAACGGATTTTGAGTTGATTCTATAGGCTCCCATTTTCAGAATTTTCAAGCTATGTTTTTGAAACTTTTACAGAAGTTGCTCTATACATTTAGCTAACACAATATGCAAATGACATTTTGATATCGTTGATGCATGCACAATGAAAAATTATTTACTAAACATACTCATTTTTCATACAATTTTTATTATTTTTAAATTCTGATGACAGGGTATTGTGTACAATGATGTTTGTCATATTTTCAGAAAAGAACATTATTTTATAATAAGAACTCTGCAAATTATAAGAAAAAACTTGGAAAAATTTAGGACTGTTTTTATAAAAACCTTAATTTCTCTACGAGTATACATGCTATCCTTGTAAAAATTAACACAGTACATTACAATAAGCCATTTAATCATAATCTGCAGTTTGAATGCTTTTGCTACATTAGTTTTGACAGGGTTATCCAAAAGATCTTTGTTCTTTTCCAATTTGTTGACGGTCCCCTGTTCGATTTCGGGGAAAACTCTTCGCGAAAATATGTGACGCGTACTATTTTGTTTACACACCTGGAGTTTCAGCACATTCCGATTCATATTTCTTTCATTACTTAAAAATAATTACTTAATTACCAATTATGCTTAAATTTTGGACACCAGTGTATATATATATATATATATATATATATATATATATATATATATATATATCATCTATATTTATCATATCATCATTTATCATATATATATATATCATCTATAAATCTCTTCATAAATCTCTTCAAAATATTCGAATATATATATGTATATTTACAGACTTTCGACTGAAATTTTGCCGCTAAGTTTAACTGATATTTTATTACATGCGTAAGTAGTAATACTAGCATTTTTTTCAGGATATTCCAAGTATACGCAGTAAAGAGAACTTCCTTGTAAAGGCCGCAAAGTATTAAAATGAATCAAAAAATAGCTTTAAAAACTTTGTAATTATAAAGTACAAAAGATGTTGAAATAAAAGTATTATTATGAAATATTTGTATTATAAAATAATATAGAACACCAAGCTTATGTATAAATAATCAATATTTCAAGTGTAAAATTTTATTAACAACGATATAATTGAAAAAATTGCATAAAAGCGCTAATATTAAAGAAAAAATAATAAAATTTGGGAAATTTATATAAATGCGCCATTATTAAAGAAGAAATGGTGTTATCGGAAAATATTTGTTGCAAATTGTCCTGTACACTGCCGATAGAAAATAAATTTATTTTTCAGAATTTCAAGTCATCATTTATATATAAAAATACTTAAAAACGTACGCGTCTTGTTCATTTAGTAATAATCGATTTTGCTAAGTAAAGTGATTGGTAGTTACATATTTATGCAAAAGTTAATTTTCACGGAAAATTTTAAGGCATTTACGGCCGCGAGGGAAATTGTTAGATTTGCTATTAACGATTGAACTTCAATTAGCTTTATTGATCGCCATCTTATCAAATCTGCTCATTAAAATTCGTTAAAAGGCATTAGAATTTTTAAACATATTAAACATATTAAACATAATAAATAATAAAATAACAAATTTCAAGTTTTCTTAATGTTAAAAAAAATAAAATATAATGGAGAGTGAGAATTTGATTATTACAGCGCGCGTAGAGGTGCTTATTTTGCTGCAAAACCATTTCTAAATATTAATACTTGTCTCATTTAATCACAGAATTCTGAAGTAATAAGAGAATATTACTACACAGAAACAGTGGTACAATAAAAGGCACTTCTACGCTTCCTGCATTGCTGTAATAGCATTTTAAAAATTAACTTATTACTCTTTTTTTTTTAATTCCAAAACAAGTTATTTTCCAGTGAAATTTATACAGACTCATAATATTTTTCAGTTTTTTAAGAGTTACATAAAATATGATTGGAGAATTTAGATTCCATGCAGGACATACAATTATAATTTTTTAGATCTTACCATTAATTATTTTTAGCGAATATATAGATATTGCGAAGTGATTTATGTTTAATTTTTAAATTATATATTCATTCAGATTGAATGCTAGATAAATGTTGCAGTTTTTAAAATAATATATCTCATTATTCTAATTTTTAATTCAACAATTAAAGAAAAAAAAACATTAGCTTTACGATCTATGCAGGATCATGGTCTAAATATAAAGCTGCCAAATCTTCCGACTTTTTGTACCAGAAAAGTCAGTGTTGCCAGATGGGCTACTTATTTTAAATTCAGATTCTTAAATGGCACCACTTTTTTTGAAATAGTAAAATGCGGCTCATTCAATGGTATATTAATAAAAGCGAAAACAGATGGAACTTTGCCGTTTCAAAAAAGTGGTGCGAATCAAGAAATCTGAATTTTTAAAAGTAGCCCACTGACAACACTGGTGAAAGTTGGTAGCTATGCCTAAGTTTCTTTTAAAGTTTTATATTTTAGTTTTTTTAAAACTCTTTCAAGAGCAGTGGTTCAATTATGGACCATTTAATTTTAATTCTTAAATGCACATTGGTACCAGAATTTTGAAATGAAAATTTTCCTTGTATCTAATATACAGATAAAATATTTTAAGGTTTTCAAATAAATTTGCTTTTAATTAATAGTGTCATTTCATGTGGAGCTCCGATGTGCTGTACAGCATGTGCATTTTAATTCAATAACTTCAAAGAAAACTACCTAAGCGTCGTTTAAAGTTTTATTTTAGTTCAGGGGTTATCAAAATAAGGCTTCGCATACCAGTAAGTGGGTTACTTTTTTAAAATTCAGATATCTTGATTGGCCCCACTTTTTTGTAATAGTAAATTCAACTTACTTTATGGCATATCAGTTGTGGGGACAACAGGAAGGATTTACTAGTTCATAAAAAAAAAGCTGGTGCAAATCAAGAAACTGCATTTTAACAATGTAGCCCACATACTTGTACACAAAACCATAGTTTAAGAACCCCTGTTTTAGTTACCGTAATTTCGGGTGTATAAGCCGCAGATCAAACAATTCTTTTTCGACCCAGAATTTTTTAAGAAACAAATATAGCAAGTTAGATCGCCGTAAATATTTGTCTTTAATCACTAAATAAGATTTCTGGTTCCAAAAAGAACTGGTTGATCCGCGGCTTATACACCCGAAATTATGGCATTTCTTTTCTACTGAATTTTAATTTATAAATGCCATAGTACCACTGGAATTTCTAAATGATTTTTTTTTCTCTCAAATATCTAAAGAAAAGGTTTTAACCTGTTTTCAAATGTTTGTTTTTTTTAATTCCGGTGTTTTTTAATGAACTCACGCTTTATGCATAAAAGTACTTGAGCAAAATTCCCCTTATTTAATGATGTAATAATTGAAATGAAAACATTGTTGCCAATAAAAAAGGAGGTACCAATCATGAAATCTGAACTAATCAAAGTAGTTTACTAGCAAGACTGGGTGCTGAAAGAGTACTTTTTATTTACATTTATTTCAATATTTTTGCAACATAATTACTTTGGCTCGGAAAGGGTTAATCCTTTGAGAAGCAAAGCATTTTTATTCATAAAATTCTGAAATGAATGAATGACACCAGAACATAAAAACAAATTTATTTCAAAACATATAAATGCTTTTCTTTACGTACTTAATGAAATTAAAATTTTCATTTCAAAGTTCTGGCGTCAATGTGGCATTTCGTAATTAAATTTAAGTGGGATATATTTTATGATACCGCCTTTCAATGTTTCAAAGATATTTTTAATTCTGACGAAAAAAAATCTCTGTTAATTACATATAAAAATAAATTTTAATCCTTGGATAACGAATGCCGAAAGAAAAATGTTATTGTCAAAACGTGTTTTTTTTTTTTTTTTCGACTGAGCACTGGTACCTTTCCGTAGAACATTTCGCTTTAACTAATCTCAAAATTTCAAATATCAAATAGGTGATTTTTGAAAGGAACCAAGTTCATGTTTTGAAATTTGTCATTTTGAAACTTAATCTTTTTTTCATGCTTATTGGCAGTTTCGAGAAGAAAGAACTTCTTGAATGTATGTTTTGTGTAGAAGGAATTTAAAAGCTGAATGTTCAAAGCCACTATATATCCATGAGTTGGTTCGGTTCAATACTAACAAAGATGGTCTCCATAAGGACATACGCAGAAAAAATATATAGAATATTATTCTCATCTGCTTGCCTTAAAATGTATGAAAGAAACATTTTTAAAATCTTTTCAAGTTTCTTTAGGTTTATATTTTCTTTGATTAAAATACTATTTAATAAAATACTTACTAATAAACCACTTATTTTTTCCTTATATATCCTCATATTCTCTAGATTAAAAAAAATAAACTGTTACGTTTTCTTCGTACTATAGAAATTGCATTATACATATAAAAAAGTCGTGCCGATATAAATGTCAATAATTTATTATGAATTCTTTTTCAATTATGAATTTATATTTTCAATTTTCAATAAAAAATACAAGAATTTTATATTTTTTTGTGTGAAAATGTTTTTTAATGTCGAAAAAAATAAAAATGTCCAACATTTCAAATCAAGATACGTATATTGTAAATATGTCACCGGAAATTTTTTAATTAAATAAATATCACGATACCGACAGAAAAGTGATTAAAAAAATAAATATCTATATATTTATAGGCCTAAAAATGTGTTTTTCAATTCTCGAAAAATTTCAAGTTAAAATTAGTTATTGTAAATGTGATGACATCCGTTATTTAAAAGTTAACGATGATAAAGCATTGTATATTATCATACCGGTCACGTGCGCAATGGAACGTAGTATCAATGATATAGCTTCATCCATTTTATTGCAAATTCTCTAGAGAAAGCGAGTCAAATCCCAATTCAATTATTTCAGACAAACAGAAAAGTTACAATGTTTTAGAAATAGTTAGTACAAAACACTTTTTCTCTTAATGAAATATTTTTAAGGTATTAACTATTTAATTAAAATTCTTAAGTGAACAAATAGAAAATATCAGACAAGGTTCGCACACTCCTTATATTTTTTAAGGACTCTGGCACTACTATTAATGTCAAGGAAATTTATATTTAACTTTTAAGAAACCGAAATCACAACCACCACCGTTATTATTAAATTTCTGAACGTTTTTACTGCAGTGAAATACATTGAAAATAATCTAAAAATTTAGTGGTTACAATTGTGCGAACCCTGTCAGAGAATAGTTTAAAAAAATTAAAATAATCATAAATTTCATTTATATTACTAAAGAATACTAGGACAAAGCGAAAACTATCTCCGATTCGTATGTTTTAGCTAAACATAAAACTTTATAACGCATTAAAAATATTAAGAACTTTATTTGTTTATGTAAGAGTAGGGGAAAAATGACAGTCCGGCCCCAGGAGGAGGAGCTGAGGAGCTGAGGAGGGAGGAGGGCTCCTCCTCCTCAATCCTCCTCCTCAAGCCTCCTCCTCAAACCTCCTCCACAATCCTCCTCCTCCTCAAGCCTCCTCCTCCTCAACACTCCTCCTCCTCACATCGTCTTGTAAGAGAAGGGGTTAAAAGGATTTTTTTTTTAATTTTAAGCAGGAATTTCAGGGAGTTAGAATTTTTAAACCATACTATAGTATGGGGGTGTTTTTTAATGTGGGGACTTTAAAATTTTCGGCGTGTTATGGGGGGTATGTTTTTCGATTGAGATATGCTGTTGTTCAATTAAAAAGGTAATTAAAAATAAGGAATGAAGCGACTTTTTTTTTTTTTTTTTCACCGTGTTTTAAATAAGGGGTTAAGCGGATATTTTGGGGAGATAGAAATTTTTTGTTGATCTATTGTACGAGTGGTTTTTAATTTTAATGTGGTGACTTAAAAATTTTCAGTTTGGTGTAATTTAAGAGTTTATTTTTTGATTTTAAGCAGAAATTTTGGGGAGATTGATTTTTTTTTTTTTTCACCGTGTTTTAGATAATGGGTTAAGCGGGTATTTGGGGACATAGAATGTTTTTTTCAGTACTATTGTACGAGTGGTTTTTAATTTTAATGTGCCAACTTAAAATTTTTCGGTGAACTTTAGTTTAAGGATTTATTTTTTGATTTTAAGTGGAAATTTTGGGGAGTTTATTTTATTTTTTTTTTCCACTGTGTTCTTACATGATGAGTTAAGCGGGTATTTTGGGGGAAATTATTATTTTAGACTAATCATTCACGAAGGATATTTTGCAGATATAAATGTTTAATAGGGGGAGTTTAACTTTTTTGCAATGAGATTGACGTGCGCTCGTCGACCTAACCGTATGGAGTTTGTAATTTTCTTTGAATCATGTGTGCATACTGGCTTAGACTATCTTAGAAAGACTTCCACCACCTTTATCTCCACCAAGTCATAAATAACACATGCTGCTTATGGGAATTTGAGAATAATAACTTTAAAAATTAATTTAATGAAGGAACTTTAAAATTATTTAGAGTACTATTTTTAGTTAACTATGTTATACACTTGATATTTTAGAATAATTAAAAAATAACTTTAAAATTTGAATGAGAAAATATGTTTTTAAATGGAAATTTACGTGCTAGCATTGAATTGCGCTCGTCGCCCTAACGGTTCGAAATGTGTGGTTTTCTTCGAACCTTGATGAAAACTTAATTTAAATGATTATTATTATTATTTTGTGTGTGTTGTATGTATGTGTGTGAATGTATGTGTATGTATGTATGTGTTGTATGTATGTGTGTGTTGTATATATGTGTGTGTATGTATGTATGTTTGTATTGTATGTATGTGTGTGTTGTATGTATGTGTGTGTTGTATGTATGTGTATGTTGCACGTATGTGTTGTATGTATGTGCATGTGTTGTATATATGTATGCATGAAATAACACATGCTTGTAATGGGAATTTGGGAATAATAATTTTAAATATTAATTTAATGAAGGAACTTTAGAATTATTTCGAGTACTATTTTTAGTGAACTATGTTATACACCTGATATTTTAGAATAGTTAAAAAATAACTTTAAAATTTGAATGAAAAATATGTTTCAAAATTGAATTTTACGTACTAACATTTATTTACGCTTGTCGACCTAACTGTTCAGAGTCCTTGATTATCTTCGAGCAATGGAAAATTTAATTTTATTAATTTATTTATTTAGTTAGATTATTTTTTGATGATCCTGGTTTGAGGATGTTATTTTTGGATAATGAATAAATTTTAATGGTGGTACTTTATTTTTAAGGGGTGTCTTATGAAGCGACTTAGATTGTTTTCGAGTGGAAAATTTAGTCACATTTAATATAAGAAATGATTAATTAAAGGAAAAAAGACAATTCAATTTAATTGGGTTCCTTTTTCGATAGATAAAAATAGGAATTAAAAATTTTATGAGAAATTTATTAATGAGGGCAATTGAAGCTTATTATGAGTGTGACTCTATTTTAAGTAAAGGTTAGAAGAAAGTTTAAAAAATGGCACTAAAAAATAAATACATTCATAACACATATATATACATAGAATTAACTAGCAGTATTTTTAAACTAGAATAACAAACTGAACAATTTTCGTGAATATTATGAAAAAATAAATGCGCTTTAGAGAACGAAACTTTACTATTTGATTGTTATTTAATATTATAAAAATATTTAAATCTAAGCATTTCGTTTTAGGTAACAAACTTATTTTATTAGTTTAGTACATATTAATTTTCATCGTATAGTATTCAAATCACCTGTGTTCATGCAATACGGATTTACCTACTTATCGCATGCGAATGAGTAAAAGCATGATTCATTCTTATCTTAGATAAGGTTTTACCCCAGAGTCTTCAATTCAATCGACGTTATATTTTAACTATGATTAACTAATGAAGATGCCAATTGCGTCGCAATAATGATTTTATTAATTCAGATTTTAAATTAATATCAAATTGGAGGCTTTTTTTCTTTTCTCACAGATTAACTTTAAATAAAACTTAAATATTTATATATTCATTTACTTTATTAGTAAAATAATGAATGTATCACATTCATTTAGGATTTAACTATTTGAAAATTTAAACTAACTTTTTATTTAAACGATCACATAATTAAAACTATTATAAAATTAAGTATTTAAAAATATAAACGAAGGGTTCATTTTAAAATTTACTCATACTTGGGAATAATTTACTTGGGGAATATTTCTTAGATGACTTATCACGAATAACTAATTGTACACTCAGAAACAACAACCAGTAAACATTTTTAAGGAAAGGTTTTCATAAATATATACTAAGGTATACATATATACAGTAACATTTCATATAACATCAAATTTTAGCAAGTGCATGTATTGAAACACCCCCCCCCCCTTTTTTTTTCTATCATACTTTTTCTCTCTTTGTTGTACTACTTTGGTTGAGAAATGCGGTTCAAAAAACCCAATTTGACCAAACGGAGTATGATTAGGTAGTTTTTGAATACCTGCTTTACGAAAATAAATTTAAACTTTTGACATAAAGCTGTTCTTTAATAATTTAAAACAGAAATTATTTTTTATAATTAATCCTTAACAACTTTAGACATGATTTGATGAGTCATAGGGTCATTAAAAGGTGTTTTTAACGTATTAATTAATTTTCTTAATCAGTTCTTCAAAATATCAAAAACTTATTCATAAGAAAATCTTACCTGGTTAGGAAAATTCAACCTCCTTCTATGTCGGTCTTGCAAGGACTGACTGATAACATGCCTGCTTATCTACTGAACCATGTGATAAGTGACGTTAGAGATCACGTGACCCTCATTATCTGCTGATAAGATAAGGACTGACTTGGAATTATCTTAATTAATTACCAAACTTCTCATTTTTTTAAACACCACACTAATCATTGTCCCCATTACTTAATCACGTAAATATAATTTATATAGTTTATAATTATCAGTTTTATACTAACATTTGAGAACTATTCGTATGTGTTGTATTAATTCTGTTAGTTTAATTCATACAAATTTTAACTAAAGCATCCTGTGCTAGTTTTCATACATTTATTATCACATCACGTGATAGAATTTCTTGCGATGTTTTAGAAATAATAGATATTTAATTTTTTTAATTAGTTAAAACATGAAAAAAAATTTAATTGCTTTTTAACATGAATCTTTTAAGAAAAACATATTTTATTCTGAAACATTGAATTTAAAAACTAACTCTTAAGAATATGACTTGATGCAATTTACTCATTTTAAACAAGTTAACTTTACTACTTGACGGAAATATATTCAAACGCAAAACGATTTAACTTTCGCATTTTAAAGTTATTTATATATTATACTAACATTTAATTATAATAGGTATAATTTTATTAAAAATACTGAATAAAATTAAATTTATACTATGTAAAAAATTAAAACACCATTTAAAAATATTAAACAACAACAACAAACTTATAATTAAGAGATGAATAAATATAAATATATGAATCACACAATAATAAAAAGAAATACTTAATCATTCATAAAAATTCTTCCCTTGAACATTCGCATGTATGTTAGTAAAAATATAACACAAAAGTTTTCAAAAAGATTATAAGCGTTTCCAAATCAACAAAGATAATTGAGTATTATATATCAAATAATGGACATGCACTCTTTACACTCACATCTTACAATGTAATTAGTAACCAAATTTAATGATTTTTAAGCATGTCTTCTTAAAATTTTTTTTTCCAATGAAAGACTATCACAATTGAATATTAAGCTTTCTCTTCATAACTTTATCGAGAAATATGTAATGTATACCACACGATTTCATTGAATGAATCACAATACAATTAAAACTTCTCATTTTCAATGTTTTTTATACTAGTGTTTATCAAATAGCTGTTTATTCTGAACAATCATCACTTAGTATATTGATGAAAAATTTGTGTTGAACGGTTTTTAACTCAAATGGTGTGAGAGAAGGATATATTAGGACAGAAGCTATTAAATATAGAGTCTTTAAAGTTTATACCCGTGCAAGAATTGACATTTCAAGAAACGAAGTTGTGTCATATTTGAAAGCATTCTTTTTATTCGAAACGCACACATGATCACGATCACATCACTGAAGAGTATAAAGAAGCTGTTTATGTTGTATATAATTTGAATTTTCATTAACACAATATTATAACCGAAGTTTTTCGAGAGTTTGAAAAATTATGATGCACAACGTCTGCACACGTTAACACTGAATAAGATTAGCTTATGCCCTTTCGATGATAAGCGTTATTTGCAGATAAGATGTATTAACAAAACAACATTTTCTTGGTAATTTTACTCGCAGGTTTCGAAACCACAAACATCTGATCATGCTTCTCATTTTTAACACGCGACGCTAACCATTGGGCCATTAAAGCCCGTAATTTAGTAACTAAAAAGTAAGAAAGATCATCGAAAGTGATTACTTCACACATGCAAAAATAATTTTTATTGTGACTTATCAGTTAAAAATCACGAAGAAAAGAATTCATATGTGTTTAGGATTACTTTGAGATTTTATGAGTCACCTCATCAGTTAAATAGACATATTCACTTCTTATGAAATGTATTATATTTTAGTTTATCAGTCATAGTGTGATTACTTATTAATAATTTTAGTATCATTAAAAAAGTTTTAAAAAAGTTAAATATATCAAAAATACAAGTTCGTGTTAAAGGTTTAAACAAATTGTTAAAATAATTTTACAAAACTTTACAAATTATTTAAAAATGATTCACTAATATTTAATAATCGACAAATTTTAATAGCCATAATCATTTATATGTGATTAAAGTTTTCTGTTTTAACTGTTAAGTTATTAGATTCCCCCTTCAATTACATCTCATTGATAAGTTTTAATCAACCAACCAACCAACCATTCAACTGTTTCCGCAAATAACTAGTATGTCAGTTAGATTTTCAGTTTTAACTGTTAAATTATTACATCCCCTCCCCCTCAATTTCATCTCATTGATAAGTTTTCAACAACCAACCATCCAACTATTTATCAACCCTAACAACCAGGTATTTGTTTGCCCTAGTAACCAAAAAGCTTTTATTCACACATGAACAAAATTTTTAAGATGCAAGACTTGTCATTTTTAATCGAAAAAACAATGACTTATGTAATAATTTTTCCTTACTTAAATGAAACCTTTGCATGTGCATGGTAAAACTTGGAAAATTCATTTAATACACAAATTTAAAGTCAACAGACAAGGTCTTCATACTTCTTTTAGTATTTTACTAACATTTTACCAATATCTTAATAAATCAACAAATTATTTTAATAAAAATTCTCTTTTGTAAGTGACATTATTAAACTAACTTGAAAAATTAACTTGGCAAAGCAAGTTTTCACTATTCCAACTAAGTAATATTCATAAGTTTTATATGATAAACAACCTGTTTGGTTATGTCCCAGCATGGCTTTATAAAATGTATCTAAAATAACCTTTAATATCAATGTTTAAAAATATGCGAATAATTCAGTTAGTCTTTTATAGATGATTATTTTCCCTTCTATTATTTAAAAGACATTTTAAAATAAAATTATTACTGATGCCAGTTTATCCCAGTGTTATGAAATGTGTATGCAAAACTTTTAATTCTAATTTTCACATTTTATTATTTCAAATTATTGTTTTCAAGTTGTACTAAAATTTGGAAAAAAATATTTAATTTTCATGCATAATTAAATTGAAATACTTTAATAACAAAGAATTAATAATATTAAATAATTTAATTTAATACTTAATAATTAATTAATAAGATTAATTAACAAAGCACTGGTCATGTGATATACATCACGTGACCAGTTGATGACATATGTTCTCTGACGTCACTTATCTTAAGATAAGACTATCTGATAACATTTTCTGATAAGGACTTTGAATCTCTCATTTCTTCCTAAACCTTGGAGCGAGTCGGACGTGTATTTGTGAAAGTGTTGGATTAGGTGAGTATACAATGTTAAATGTGTCTAAAATTTGGAAAAAAATATTTAATTTTCATGCATAATTAAATTGAAATACTTTAATAATAAAGAATTATTTTAACAATTTGTTTAAACCTTTAACACGAACTTGTATTTTTGATATATTTAACTTTTTAAAAACTTTTTTAATGATACTAAAATTATTAATAAGTAATCACACTATGACTGATAAACTAAAATATAATACATTTCATAAGAAGTGAATATGTCTATTTAACTGATGAGGTGACTCATAAAATCTCAAAGTAATCCTAAACACATATGAATTCTTTTCTTCGTGATTTTTAACTGATAAGTCACAATAAAAATTATTTTTGCATGTGTGAAGTAATCACTTTCGATGATCTTTCTTACTTTTTAGTTACTAAATTACGGGCTTTAATGGCCCAATGGTTAGCGTCGCGTGTTAAAAATGAGAAGCATGATCAGATGTTTGTGGTTTCGAAACCTGCGAGTAAAATTACCAAGAAAATGTTGTTTTGTTAATACATCTTATCTGCAAATAACGCTTATCATCGAAAGGGCATAAGCTAATCTTATTCAGTGTTAACGTGTGCAGACGTTGTGCATCATAATTTTTCAAACTCTCGAAAAACTTCGGTTATAATATTGTGTTAATGAAAATTTAAATTATATACAACATAAACAGCTTCTTTATACTCTTCAGTGATGTGATCGTGATCATGTGTGCGTTTCGAATAAAAAGAATGCTTTCAAATATGACACAACTTCGTTTCTTGAAATGTCAATTCTTGCACGGGTATAAACTTTAAAGACTCTATATTTAATAGCTTCTGTCCTAATATATCCTTCTCTCACACCATTTGAGTTAAAAACCGTTCAACACAAATTTTTCATCAATATACTAAGTGATGATTGTTCAGAATAAACAGCTATTTGATAAACACTAGTATAAAAAACATTGAAAATGAGAAGTTTTAATTGTATTGTGATTCATTCAATGAAATCGTGTGGTATACATTACATATTTCTCGATAAAGTTATGAAGAGAAAGCTTAATATTCAATTGTGATAGTCTTTCATTGGAAAAAAAAATTTTAAGAAGACATGCTTAAAAATCATCAAATTTGGTTACTAATTACATTGTAAGATGTGAGTGTAAAGAGTGCATGTCCATTATTTGATATATAATACTCAATTATCTTTGTTGATTTGGAAATGCTTATAATCTTTTTGAAAACTTTTGTGTTATATTTTTACTAACATATATGCGAATGTTCAAGGGAAGAATTTTTATGAATGATTAAGTATTTCTTTTTATTATTGTGTGATTCATATATTTATATTTATTCATCTCTTAATTATAAGTTTGTTGTTGTTGTTTAATATTTTTAAATGGTGTTTTAATTTTTTACATAGTATAAATTTAATTTTATTCAGTATTTTTAATAAAATTATACCTATTATAATTAAATGTTAGTATAATATATAAATAACTTTAAAATGCGAAAGTTAAATCGTTTTGCGTTTGAATATATTTCCGTCAAGTAGTAAAGTTAACTTGTTTAAAATGAGTAAATTGCATCAAGTCATATTCTTAAGAGTTAGTTTTTAAATTCAATGTTTCAGAATAAAATATGTTTTTCTTAAAAGATTCATGTTAAAAAGCAATTAAATTTTTTTTCATGTTTTAACTAATTAAAAAAATTAAATATCTATTATTTCTAAAACATCGCAAGAAATTCTATCACGTGATGTGATAATAAATGTATGAAAACTAGCACAGGATGCTTTAGTTAAAATTTGTATGAATTAAACTAACAGAATTAATACAACACATACGAATAGTTCTCAAATGTTAGTATAAAACTGATAATTATAAACTATATAAATTATATTTACGTGATTAAGTAATGGGGACAATGATTAGTGTGGTGTTTAAAAAAATGAGAAGTTTGGTAATTAATTAAGCTAATTCCAAGTTAGTCCTTATCTTATCAGCAGATAATGAGGGTCACGTGATCTCTAACGTCACTTATCACATGGTTCAGTAGATAAGCAGGCATGTTATCAGTCAGTCCTTGCAAGACCGACATAGAAGGAGGTTGAATTTTCCTAACCAGGTAAGATTTTCTTATGAATAAGTTTTTGATATTTTGAAGAACTGATTAAGAAAATTAATTAATACGTTAAAAACACCTTTTAATGACCCTATGACTCATCAAATCATGTCTAAAGTTGTTAAGGATTAATTATAAAAAATAATTTCTGTTTTAAATTATTAAAGAACAGCTTTATGTCAAAAGTTTAAATTTATTTTCGTAAAGCAGGTATTCAAAAACTACCTAATCATACTCCGTTTGGTCAAATTGGGTTTTTTGAACCGCATTTCTCAACCAAAGTAGTACAACAAAGAGAGAAAAAGTATGATAGAAAAAAAAAGGGGGGGGGTGTTTCAATACATGCACTTGCTAAAATTTGATGTTATATGAAATGTTACTGTATATATGAATACCTTAGTATATATTTATGAAAACCTTTCCTTAAAAATGTTTACTGGTTGTTGTTTCTGAGTGTACACTTAGTTATTCGTGATAAGTCATCTAAGAAATATTCCCCAAGTAAATTATTCCCAAGTATGAGTAAATTTTAAAATGAACCCTTCGTTTATATTTTTAAATACTTAATTTTATAATAGTTTTAATTATGTGATCGTTTAAATAAAAAGTTAGTTTAAATTTTCAAATAGTTAAATCCTAAATGAATGTGATACATTCATTATTTTACTAATAAAGTAAATGAATATATAAATATTTAAGTTTTATTTAAAGTTAATCTGTGAGAAAAGAAAAAAAGCCTCCAATTTGATATTAATTTAAAATCTGAATTAATAAAATCATTATTGCGACGCAATTGGCATCTTCATTAGTTAATCATAGTTAAAATATAACGTCGATTGAATTGAAGACTCTGGGGTAAAACCTTATCTAAGATAAGAATGAATCATGCTTTTACTCATTCGCATGCGATAAGTAGGTAAATCCGTATTGCATGAACACAGGTGATTTGAATACTATACGATGAAAATTAATATGTACTAAACTAATAAAATAAGTTTGTTACCTAAAACGAAATGCTTAGATTTAAATATTTTTATAATATTAAATAACAATCAAATAGTAAAGTTTCGTTCTCTAAAGCGCATTTATTTTTTCATAATATTCACGAAAATTGTTCAGTTTGTTATTCTAGTTTAAAAATACTGCTAGTTAATTCTATGTATATATATGTGTTATGAATGTATTTATTTTTTAGTGCCATTTTTTAAACTTTCTTCTAACCTTTACTTAAAATAGAGTCACACTCATAATAAGCTTCAATTGCCCTCATTAATATATTTCTCATAAAATTTTTAATTCCTATTTTTATCTATCGAAAAAGGAACCCAATTAAATTGAATTGTCTTTTTTCCTTTAATTAATCATTTCTTATATTAAATGTGACTAAATTTTCCACTCGAAAACAATCTAAGTCGCTTCATAAGACACCCCTTAAAAATAAAGTACCACCATTAAAATTTATTCATTATCCAAAAATAACATCCTCAAACCAGGATCATCAAAAAATAATCTAACTAAATAAATAAATTAATAAAATTAAATTTTCCATTGCTCGAAGATAATCAAGGACTCTGAACAGTTAGGTCGACAAGCGTAAATAAATGTTAGTACGTAAAATTCAATTTTGAAACATATTTTTCATTCAAATTTTAAAGTTATTTTTTAACTATTCTAAAATATCAGGTGTATAACATAGTTCACTAAAAATAGTACTCGAAATAATTCTAAAGTTCCTTCATTAAATTAATATTTAAAATTATTATTCCCAAATTCCCATTACAAGCATGTGTTATTTCATGCATACATATATACAACACATGCACATACATACAACACATACGTGCAACATACACATACATACAACACACACATACATACAACACACACATACATACAATACAAACATACATACATACACACACATATATACAACACACACATACATACAACACATACATACATACACATACATTCACACACATACATACAACACACACAAAATAATAATAATAATCATTTAAATTAAGTTTTCATCAAGGTTCGAAGAAAACCACACATTTCGAACCGTTAGGGCGACGAGCGCAATTCAATGCTAGCACGTAAATTTCCATTTAAAACCATATTTTCTCATTCAAATTTTAAAGTTATTTTTTAATTATTCTAAAATATCAAGTGTATAACATAGTTAACTAAAAATAGTACTCTAAATAATTTTAAAGTTCCTTCATTAAATTAATGTTTAAAGTTATTATTCTCAAATTCCCATAAGCAGCATGTGTTATTTATGACTTGGTGGAGATAAAGGTGGTGGAAGTCTTTCTAAGATAGTCTAAGCCAGTATGCACACATGATTCAAAGAAAATTACAAACTCCATACGGTTAGGTCGACGAGCGCACGTCAATCTCATTGCAAAAAAGTTAAACTCCCCCTATTAAACATTTATATCTGCAAAATATCCTTCGTGAATGATTAGTCTAAAATAATAATTTCCCCCAAAATACCCGCTTAACTCATCATGTAAGAACACAGTGGAAAAAAAAAATAAACTCCCCAAAATTTCCACTTAAAATCAAAAAATAAATCCTTAAACTAAAGTTCACCGAAAAATTTTAAGTTGGCACATTAAAATTAAAAACCACTCGTACAATAGTACTGAAAAAAACATTCTATGTCCCCAAATACTCGCTTAACCCATTATCTAAAACACGGTGAAAAAAAAAAAAAAAAAAAAAAAAATCAATCTCCCCAAAATTTCTGCTTAAAATCAAAAAATAAACTCTTAAATTACACCAAACTGAAAATTTTTAAGTCACCACATTAAAATTAAAAACCACTCGTACAATAGATCAACAAAAAATTTCTATCTCCCCAAAATATCCGCTTAACCCCTTATTTAAAACACGGTGAAAAAAAAAAAAAAAAAAGTCGCTTCATTCCTTATTTTTAATTACCTTTTTAATTGAACAACAGCATATCTCAATCGAAAAACATACCCCCCATAACACGCCGAAAATTTTAAAGTCCCCACATTAAAAAACACCCCCATACTATAGTATGGTTTAAAAATTCTAACTCCCTGAAATTCCTGCTTAAAATTAAAAAAAAAATCCTTTTAACCCCTTCTCTTACAAGACGATGTGAGGAGGAGGAGTGTTGAGGAGGAGGAGGCTTGAGGAGGAGGAGGATTGTGGAGGAGGTTTGAGGAGGAGGCTTGAGGAGGAGGATTGAGGAGGAGGAGCCCTCCTCCCTCCTCAGCTCCTCAGCTCCTCCTCCTGGGGCCGGACTGTCATTTTTCCCCTACTTGTAAGAATATAGTTCTTTCACAGCTTTAGTAAATCTATTTAAAAAATTACAGTCAATAATTGAAAAATATGAGAGGATAAATTGAAACATCCAAAAGAATCTACTGATTTTCTCGCTTGTAAAATGAGTTTTACAGCAGCCTCACTCATTTGATAAAAAAATACAACTTCACTGCAAGTTTCATTCTGCAAGGGAAAACTTGGATTGTACAGATGCTTCAGATAAATGGAGAGGGGGAATTTTTTGACAAGCACTTTAATGTTATGCACGATTTTCTTTCTTTCTTTCTTTCTTTATTTTTTTTTTATTGCCATGAGTGTAATATTGAGTGATATTCATATATTTTTGCATTTGAAAACTAGATTTGAAAACTGTCTTTAAATATTTCATTTCAAAAGAAACTAACTAGTTAGAAATTAAAATATATTTCAGTAAGTGAATTGATATGTTTTATACAATATTTTAATTTAATCTCAAATATTTTTCCTTATTATCCGGAAAATTCCATGTAAAAATACTTTTTAAAAAAATCTTAGAAAGAAACGAAACTTTATTTTGTTCCCCCCCCCCCCCTTTTTTTTTTTTTTTTTTTTTTTTTTTTTTTTGTATTTTTAAAGGAAATTTTCCGGATAATAAAGAAGAATATCCGAAAGTAAATTAAAACATTTGATAAAATTTACTTATTTTCTCACTTATATCAATTTTCTTACTTCTATTTTCACCAGTGAGAAAATGAGTTTTACACATTCGATTTAAAAAAGAAAAAAATAATAACACACCATGTTTTTATTAAGCTGGGGAAAGCATGTTTATATGAAAACACGGTCATTGTTTGAGAGAAATAGAAAAGAAAGAAATCTTGAGAACTACTTTTTGGTCATAGATAATTTTCTTTATTCATTTTTTAATCGTTATGCACGTATAATAGTTTCACAGAAGGCTCACCCATTTACTATGAAAATTCGGAAATTGCCGTGAGTCGTGCCAAATGAGTGCGTTTATACTATAACCAGTTTTAAAAACATTTAGATATTAGTTCAATACCTGTTTCACACCAATGCAAAAATTGATGAATAAAACAAAAAATATATATATTACAATATGTATGTTAAATTCAGTAATACGGAAAAAATGTGATTCCACCTTAAATTGAACGGAATAACCATGTCAATCTAGACTCATTATCTATCATGGGATATTAGTGAATTAATTATGTGCAATACGTTTTAATAGAATAATCACCATGGAAACCAATAATGATTACCTGGCATGGGATGCTATGGAAATAATTACGTGTGATAGGACTTAACCCCTTGAAGGGCAGCGGTATATAATATATACCAGTTACTTTTAATTCCCTTATGCCACATTGGCACCGAAATTTTAGTATTAAGATTTGCTTTTTATAATATACACGAAAAACAGCTTTTACTTTCTATCATATAAATTTGTTTGTGAATCCCGGTGTCAATCAATCCTTTGAACATTTTAGGAACAGAAGTGCTTTGCCCCTCAAGCGGTTAACGGAATGAAGAAACCTTTTTTTAAATATCATTTTAAATTTTGATTAGACTTCCATAAAATTCGAAATGACTGGACAAAATCCTGCAACAATTATATATATTAAATTAAGAGTCGGTTGGGTAGATTTGCGGTGTCATGTGCAGACAGACGGACGGGCCAATCAACGACTATAAGTTCTACGTATTTATACAATTATGTACGAATGCATTTATAAAGGAATAGCATTCTTATATGTTTGTAAAAAAGAAGAAGAAATAAAGAAACCTCCATATTGTCTCTGTTTTAAATTGTCGTATAAAAATGTGCCTGATACTAAACGAGTAGTACTAATATCTAACAACTAAAGATATAAGTACAATATGGTTCGGTGGTAGTACACATGTAAAGGATGTACAAAAATGAATAATTTTGAATGCTAATGCCTAATTTGGACATTATATATTGATTGTACCCTAAGATTCCAAGCAACACGTAATTAAATCTGGCAGTTTAATCAATTATGTATGTTTAAAGTTTGTAACTACAAATGTTAAATTCATTTTGATAATGGAAAACGGATTTCAGTGTGGACTGTTTTTAAGTATAGCGCACAAACTACTGAGCTGAATTAGCTGTAATTTTGGATTTCTATCTTTAAAACTTTTAGAAATTATTGATGTTAAAAAAATCGTAATTCAGAATTCATATGTTTACAAAAATAATTTCCATAAAATATGTAATTTAAAGTTTTTTGAAAAAAAAAAGAAGTTACTGTTTTCTATGATTTTTTTTTAAAAAAATTGAAATTGATTTTTAAAAGTTTTGAATGACCGAATCCAAAGTAACATCTGAAAAAAAGTTTGTTGTTATGTTTAACCCTTTCCGGCGCAGTGTTACCACTCCGGCAACACCTAATTTTAATTCGAAACATTCAAACGGCAAAAATAATAATTTAGTAAAATTTTACTTTTATAATGACAGCTTAAATCAGGAAATTCTTAATTCCTAAAAAAGTCTTTTGTAAATTCCGGTGTCAGTCAACAATTTCTCATTTTACGAACAGAACTTGTCTGCGCCGGAAAGGGTTAAAGAGACTTGGCACACTTCATTCCGCAAAAATTGATGAAAATAGTTTTTTCCAGCGAATTACTGAACATGTTCAAAATAATAAAACTTTTATTTATATTTTTCAATAGACTTTAATGTTTTTGTTTTTTCTTATGGTCTATTTGATGAAATTAAGTATAGAATTTACCACTGAGTATTTTTTATTTTTCTTACAAATAAAATTTAAACTAAATTCAGTTTCTGATGGATTATTACATGTATTTGCACATTTATTTTCTCCTAAACTAATCAACTTATATTAAATCCAATGTTTTTTTTTTTAAACAAATATACAAAGAAGCATCCTTGATTGAAAATATAGTCTGCATTACAAATTTAATATATGGAGAAAATTGAGTATAAATTTAAAAATGCGGAAAGATTGTGCTGTTATCCATGATTTTCTTAAATCGAAATTTTTCATCAATATGGGCAGAATGAATTCAGTGATATTTATATATTTTTAAGTCTGCTAACTAAATTTAAAATTCTGTAAAAATATTATAAACAGCAACAACAACAAAAAAAATGCCTGCAAGTAAAAATATGATTGAACAATAAATTGCGTTTTCTATTAGCTTTAAGGTTTTATTTTTTCCGTATTATATAGTAACTTTCGTTCAAATTATTTTATAAATGATTAAAAAATATTCGATTATAAATTAAAACATTGAAAATAACATACCAATTTTCTCACTTGTAATTTTTTTTTTCCGAGCAGACGCCCTCATTTGATAAGAAAACCAACTTCTGTGTGTTCAGTTCTGCAGCAGAAGATTTTTTTGCACAAAGAAGCATTCTTTTTTTAGGTGAAAAAAAACGTGTAATTTTTTCACATGGATTTTTATTTTAGGCATGATTTTATTTAGTAATTTTTATTTCATCGTCATTAGCCGAATACATTTAGTGATTATTTATATCTTTTCAAAGTAAATTTAAAACACTTTTCTACAAATATTATAGAAAAAAAAAGTCTTTTAGTAAAGATGCAATCGATTGATAAATTTTGTTTATTTTTAAAACGAAGGTTTTATTTCCTTTCGCTATTACTAAATTTAATTAAAGTTATTCTATGGATAATTGAAGACTATCTGGGAATAAATTAAAACATCAAAAACAACCTACCCATTTTATCACTTGTAAAACTACTTTTACAGCAGGCGCTCTCATTTGATAAGAAAAACAACCTATTCACAATGTGTTCAATTCTGCTGGGGGAAGGAAGAATACTTGCACAAACAAGCATTCTCCCTTCAGATGAATGGAAAAGGGGAAAAAATTGACATGGACTTTAATTTTATTCTTGATTTTCTTCATTCTTTTTTAAATCATCAAAGGCAGCTTCACGCATTCAGTAATATTTATGGATTTTATACTTATAATTTAAATTTTATACCTTTCTAGAAATTGTTCATGCCAAAAAAAAAAAGATTAAAAATATCAACTTACTAATTAAAGAACAATTGAACAATAAATTATGTTTATTTTTCATTGGTTTTTAATATTAACAATGACAAATCCATTTTAATTTATTACTAAAAATGTACTTTTCATAAATATTCTTTTAAACACCACAATTTTCTAATAGAGGCATTAATTTAAAACAGTGATTAGCTTTTATCGTCGTAAAACAAACTGTGTGTAAATATGCACGCAAGAAACTGTCATATGTCTATACAATTCAATATATGTTTTATGAATTTCGATATCTTTTCTAATAGTATTAATTTCTACATTCTAATAAATTATTATTTAATTCGTCTGATATTAATTATATGTGAGCGGTTATCGTGTATAATGTGTTTTAACATTAAGTTGTTCGATTTTTGTATTATTAAAAGTTTAGTTGGTATATGTTTTACGACTGTAATTCTTGTAGAGTGGTACAAAATATAATTACCGTAATTTCGGGTGTATAAGCCGCGGATCAAACAATTCTTTTTGGACCCAGAAATCTTATTTAGTGATTAAAGACAAATATTTACGGCGATCGAACTAGTTATATTTATTTCTTAAAAAATTCTGGGTCGAAAAAGAATTGTTTGATCTGCGGCTTATACACCCGAAATTACGGTACTATGCATAATACACACCTGCCAACCTCCGGCTTTTTTAAGTTCAAACAATTGTACATTAAACCAGAAGTTTATTCAATTAAAGAAATCTGTTAAATTTAAAATGACTATCTCGTTTAATGCCAGACACAATTAATAAAACAGATTTTCTGGTTTAATGTATGTTTTCTTAATTAAAAAAAGTCGGAGGTTGGCAACTATGATAATAGTAAATGTTTGTTTATTGTTTATTATTTATTTTAAGAAATTTTCTAAAATGAACAAAATTTCAGCTCTAACTAAAATTTAAAATTAGTTAAAACTTCTGTTTAAACTAATCTAAGCAAAATTTTAGATTACATATGCAATATGTATAACGCCCATAGCAAAGGTGTCAAACTGTGGCCACTTATTTAAAAAAAAAAAAAAAAAAAAAAAAAAAAAGACTCGACGATTAAATAAGGAAATGATTACTGTAAAATTTTAATGGTAACTGGTGGGCTACAGTTTGACTGCCTTAGTCAATAGTTTTTATACAGCACGTACAAAACCCAGTTACCATCGATTTAAGAGTATTATGTTAAGTGGAACTTAATAATGTTGCATGTTATCAACCAGTGTAGAGTATGGCGCATATTGTAACAACAAAGGCAAAATGATGTGAGGTATGGGAGGGAAAAAATGCTATTTAAAACCTGTTTTAAACCGTTTATTGCCCGAAAATAAACGACATTTGCATGTGTTGCTTTAATGTACGGCCTATCTTAATGCTTTCCGGCACATTAATTTTAATTCCAAATTTGTAAACGACCTAGGAATATTTTACTAAAATTTTGCTTTTACAATGAAGGCTTGAATTAAGACTTTTTAATTTCTAAAAAAAGTTTTGTAAATTGCGGTGTCAATCAATGATTTTTCATTTTACAAACATAAATCGTCCGTGCCGGAAAGGGTTAAAGTTGAAAGTGCTATGTAGCAATATCATC